>LR539397.1:2318673-2484085 GCA_900536315.3 Caenorhabditis becei | reverse complement strand
AAGAAGAGGAAAGCCCACCGCAAGGAGTCCTACTCTGTGTACATCTACCGTGTGCTCAAGCAGGTCCACCCCGACACCGGAGTATCCTCGAAGGCCATGTCGATCATGAACTCGTTCGTCAACGACGTGTTCGAGCGCATCGCCTCTGAAGCTTCTCGTCTGGCTCACTACAACAAGCGGTCGACCATCTCTTCTCGCGAAATCCAGACGGCCGTCCGTCTGATCCTTCCGGGAGAGCTCGCCAAGCACGCTGTGTCTGAGGGAACCAAGGCTGTTACCAAGTACACTTCCAGCAAGTAAGCTCTCGGGCTGAAAGCTAAATCCACCGAACCCAACGGCCCTCTTTAGGGCCACAATTGAAAATCCTCATCTTTCTGTCAATAAATAAAAAACTCGTTCCTATTCTCTATTTTCTCCTTCAGAGATCGCCATTACTGACCGTGAGAGGGCGAAGCTCCAGGATCTCACTGCTTTGCACATGTTCATCGTTGTTATTCTAAGATCACAAACCCTCGCCGTGATAGTACAGTCAGACTCGCTTTCTCAGTAATGCATAGTTTTCCCACCCCCTCATCAAATATTTTGTTTTGTCACAAGAATTTTCAAAACATAACGAGATTACAAGACCGAAAGAGGTCTGTGGGAAGCCGACAATGTCTGCTGCTGCTGCTGTCGCCGTCGCCGCGTTGCTTTTCGCATCGGTCTCGATCTGTATTTATTCCCAAATTGTTTTATCAATATTTGTGTACGGATCAAGAGTGACATTTGGAATAAGAAAAAAATACTTCCAGATTCAAAACTTTGAAGAGAAACAAAGATTTGGCCATGTTCTACGCACGCTTTGTTTTGGATATTCTGTACAGTTTTTCTAGTGAGAAATCAATTCTTTTTCCTGAGTTTTTCCATTTGTTCAGTTGCTCTCAACTTGGCCTACTTCCTCCTGACACTCACGGGATTCAAAGATTTCCTCGATACCCATCACAACATTCTATTTTACGTTGCTTGGCCCAACTTCAACATGAGCGATGTTCGAGCCTTGCTTGTACTCGCGATCACTTTGGATCGGACAATCGTGAGAATTATCTGCACAAACTCGGACAAAAGTTTTCCCAGGGTGCGTACATGCCAATTTTTTATCATAACTATCGGAACAAACTGTCGACATCTGCGATCGTCATGATTATTGCCAGTTACGGACTGTTCGAATTTATCATTCTCTTCGGGTTTTGTGGTTTCACGCTTCAAGTTCCAGAGGACTGTTTCCACTTTTCGTGTGCCATCAATACTTGTTATCGTGAATATTGGCTTAGTTTTGATCAGGTGAGATAACGATTCTGATGCTGAAGTTTCACTACATGAGTCCAGGTAGTCTACTTCCTAATCGGTGCTCTCTCACTTGCTCTCTGTACTCGACTTTACATCTGGAACAACTGCAGAAATGCTAAAAAGACCCCGGACCTTTCAAAGGTACCCTCTGGGTTAAAAATCGCCTCATGACCCTTGTTCCAGGCCAATCGTCTCGCCGTGCTCGACACATTCATCAGCTTCTCATTCGATCTCCTTCCTTCTTTCATTCTCTCCCACTTCCCTCTGAATTTCGGTTCCATCGGTCCAATCAACGCCTTGGGAAAGACTCTGGGTATTATGATCGAAGCAATCATTGTACGGATGTCTCTGCAGAAACACAGAAAAGTTCAACCCGAAAAGAGCACTACTCAAACTGTGAAAGTTGTAATGATCTCATAACACTGGTTCCTGATCCTCTCGTAGAATGTCTCTCTGGCCAGACATCCCTCGTTCTCTCTCTTTTTCATTCATCACAGCATGTCTCTTATTATCCCACAGCCATTCCTCGTTCCGTAATCAGTGAACACGAAAAAGGACTGGAAATAAATCAGTTCCTTCCGAGGAATGTCCCCGTTGCCAGCACCTTCCCTGTATCTCGCTTCTCTATCCATTGTGTTATCTCTCATATCAATCTTTATCAATTCTTATCTGCTTATACTCATATTTTGGTAATTTAGTTCTGTTTCTGCAACCCAATAAACTATTTTATAGTCTCAAAAGAATAGAACGAAAGCCAGAGTTGTCACTTATCTACTCCAGGTTCGTAGTGGATCTGATCCTCAGTCTTGCCAGTAAGTTTCCTTTTTGTTCTGCTTGCTAACAAGTTGTCACAGTTTCTGTCAACATGGCTGATATCGTTTTCTATCTGCTATCTCCTTTTTATCCGAGTTTCGAGTACATGAACATTGCAAAGTTTCTTGTCGCCTGGCCCAACTTCGGCCTAGGAACTCTGCGAGCCGGCCTTGTCTTCTTCATCACTGCTGAACGTGTTTTTGTAAGAAACACTTTCAGAAACTGAACTCGAACGTTCTTTTTCAGGCCGCATACTTCCCCATTTTATACCGAGTTCACAGAGCTCAAATTTCAAATTGGATGATATTCGGTGTTATATTTGGATACGTTGCTGCTGAAATCATTGTCCTATTTTGTTTCTGTAACTATCGTTTCGATTTCCCAGTTGATTGTTTCGGCTTTGGATGCACAGTCAACACTTGTTATAGGTCACATTGGCTGGTATCCGAACAGGTTGGACATGCTATCAGGTCAAGGTTTCACTGAATCACTCACAGATCCTTTATTTCATAATCATCATATTGGCTATCATGTTATCAATCCGCTTGTTGAAATGGAGTTCATCACAAAAGAAAGACGGGCTCTCGAGGGTATCACAACCTCTTCCATTTGATTCCTTTCCTGCAATTCAGGCCAACCGTATTGCTCTTCTCGACGTTCTGGTCATCTTCCTCTTCGACTTTCTCCCATCATTCCTCTATTCCCACTTCCCCCAAATCAGTTTCAAAAGCGTCGGACCACTTGCTTCGCTCACCAAAGTTGCTGTTTTTGTGGTCGAAGCCTCTGTTATCTACACAATTCTCATGAAAAAACACACAACAACTAATAGAATAAGTAACTTTACTCCAGCCGCTTAGAAGCTCTAGTAACAATTTCTCAATGAAATAAACATTCACTTTTTTCCGAGGGAACTTTCGAACGCAAAAGGCAAAGTACTAAAGCGTCGTCAAGATGACCTGAATTTATCAAAAACCGTTTTCGTGGCAAGACCCACCAGGTGACTCACTGGGAGACGAGAATTGTCTGATTTCTTCATCCTGTTCCCACCTTTCTGAATTTTTCTAATTTCTTTTGGCTGAGAAAAGGAAGTCAGTCGGAGAAGGAAGTAGAGAGTTGAGCCATGCTTGCACTGCCGGCACCCACCGTCTACCTCAGTTCCCTTGCTATAATTTTATCTTTCCTATCATTTTCTATCAATTTCTACCTCCTTTCACAGATTTTCTGGTAACTATTCTGCGCTTTTCTGACACAATCACAGTATTTTTTCAGTTTGAAAAGGATAGAGCGAAAGTCAGAGTTATCACTGATATACGCCCGTTTTGTTGTCGATCTGGTGCACAGTGTTGCCAGTAAGTCATATCAGTTTATCATGCCCTATCGGTGATAACAGTTGCTGCTAACATGTCTGATGTAGTGATCTACCTTACATCTCCGATCTATCCCAACTTTGAACACATGAACATCGTCAAATTCGTGATCGCATGGCCAAACTACAACCTGGCCTCACTGCGAGCCGCCCTTGTTTTCTTCATTACCATTGACCGTGTTTTCGTAAAAATTCGCTTCTCGAAATTAGAACTTTCAAGTTGTTTTTCAGGCCGCGTACTTTCCAATTCGGTACCTAATTCACAGAAACAGAATTTCGAACTGGCTGATTTTCGGTGTTGTTTTTGGATACGTAGTTCTAGAGACTCTTTACCTGTTCCTTGTCTGCCAGTTCAACTTTGAGATTTCCGTGGAATGCTTCGGGTTCGGATGTGCTGTGAACACTTGCTACAGAGATCACTGGCTGATATCCGAACAAGTGAGGTTTCTTATCAGTTCAAGTCATTGATCGATATCTTATAGGTCCTCTATTTCGTGATAATACTTCTGGCTATCCTGCTATCAGTTCGTCTAATCAAATGGAGCTGTTCCAAAAAAGAAGGCTTATCAAGGGTATCAGTTGGTTTCCTTCCACAACCCTTCTCATTTCCAGGTCAACCGCATCGCCCTCCTCGACGTCATCGTCATTTTCTTCTTCGACTTTCTGCCCGCTTTCGTCTATTCCCACTTCCCACAGTTCACTTTCAACACAATTGGACCAGTTGTTTCACTCACCAAAGTTTCCGTTTTCGTGCTCGAAGCTGCAGTGATCTACTCAATTCTGGCAACAAGGATGTTCTCTTCGAAGATAAACAGAAACACTCCGATCGCCTCGAAACTCTTCTAAAACAACCCGGTGGTCCACTTGATCTTTTCTTCACTCTAGCCATTCTTGCCCATTACACATCTGTTTTTTTGTATTCTGACACGTGTTTTTTGGCAATTCCTTCTAAGAATCAGAACATGAAATAATGTGTCTCATTATCCCACAGTCCCTGATATCTTTCCGATCAACAAAAACCAAACTCATTCGTGTCGTGTCATGTCCACATCCTCTTCAGCGACCGTATTTGTCAGCTCTGCTGCTCTTTCCTTGTCCTGCATTTCATTCTCGATAAACGTGTATCTATTGTTGCTGATTTTCTGGTACCCTACATTTGAGTTTTGAAAAGCAGGTCATCCTTTTCAGCTTCAAAAGAATAGAACGTAAGCCGGAGTTATCACTGATCTACTCTCGATTCGCTGTCGATGTTCTGCTCAGTCTAGCCAGTAAGCCTGTTCCATTTTGATAACTTATGAGTTTCTGCAGCTGCGAGCAACATGATTCACATCATAAAGAGCCTGACATCTCCGGAAATTTTGGAGTTTGAGCACATGAACATTCTCAAGTTTCTGGTCGCCTGGCCCAACTTTAGTCTGGGAACTCTGAGGGCTGGACTTGTTTTCTTCATCACAACAGATCGTGTTCTGGTAAGCTTCATTCGTGAACTAAAACCAGTGACACTCATTCCAGGCCATGTACTTTCCGATTCCATATCACCTGCACAGATCCAGCGTTTCCAACTGGATCGTTTTCCTTCTTCTTTTCTGCAATTTCTCTTTTGAGGCCTTATTCTTATTCGTTTTCTGTGAGTATAGACTGGAAGTTCCCGTTGACTGCCTCGGTTTTGGATGCGTTGTCAATCGATGTTACAAAGACCACTGGCTAGTCTCTGAGCAGGTATATTTGTCGTGGTACACACATGCACATTCTTCAGATTCTCTACTTCTCGATTATGGTCATGGCTGTCTTGTTATCTGGCAAGTTGGTTTCTCTGAATTGTACATCTAAAACGACTGAAAAAGAAAAATTGTCTAGGGTGCTGAGTCCCTCTCCCTTCCTACTCAACTCCTTCCTTCAGGCCAATCGTATAGCCCTTCTCGACGTATTCGTAGTCTTCCTCTTCGACTTTCTCCCCGCTTTCTTCTATTCTCACTTCCCGCAGATCAACTTCAAAACTGTCGGACCAATTGCCACCCTCACCAAATCTGCTGTTATCGTGATGGAAGCTGCAATTATTCACACAATTCTGACACAAAAACAACGAAAAGTTAACAATATAACTCCAGCAATGTCCAGTTGATCATTCGATGTATAAATTTGTTCCCCTCTCTTCCACCTTCAGACTCCATCAAAACGTTCAACCTGTTGCAGCGTAAACATGGATTCTGGTCTTTCTAATCAACTTTATTCCATTCAAGAAGCCCCGCCCCTGTTACGTCAGCCCTTTTTCACCTGCCATCGGTTCAGAATCCTATTTTAGCCTCTCCGCAGCAATGTTTGCTCATTCTCCACTCGCTCGCTGCTCATGAATTCCGAGAAAGTCTTCTGCGCGGCCGTCGCCCGACTTTTCTTCGATCTCGCGCCCCTCCTGACCATTCCGATCTACCTTTACCTATTCGTCAAGAACCGTTACAACTTCTCGCATCCGTTCTCCGTCTTCGAAGTCCCAGTTCTGTTCGCCTGCAAGGCCACCGTGGTTTCCTTCTCCTACTTCATCCTCAACTATTCGGTTCTCTTTCTCGGATATGACACAGAAGGGATGATTGTGACCATTGTTTCGAATGGCATGTTCTATTCCTCGACTTTCTTCATAACCGCAGCCAACAACATCCTATTGCCATTGATCTGCATCTCTTGTCTCTACTTCTTCATCAACACTTCTGGAACTATCAGGTTAGTTGTCATCTCCTCGGACTACAGTAATCGTCTATTCCAGACACCTTTTCATCTGGACGATCTCCCTGATCTACATCATCCTCAAGTACCTCACAATCCAACAAGTCCTCCCCAACTTCCTCAACTTCATCTTCATCTCCAACATCTCCTCTCAAATTCTTGTCATCTGTCCACTCGACCTCTCCCTCGTTGCCATTTCCATGATCCTCCTTGTCATCCGGCTCTCCTGCTCCAAACAACCCATTTCCTTCGAAGATCTCGTCCTTATCTTCGAGACCATCTTTGTTCTGTTCATCAAACTTTTCGGATTGCTATCAGACATGTCTGCAATCGGCATGTTTACTCTTGACCCTCAAACTGTTATCAGAATGACAAGCATTGACACCGAGAGGATGCTGCTCAAGAACTATGAGTTTGACCAGATGATCCTGCCGTACTGCTTCATGATCAGCATCCTGCTGGTGAAGATGGAAGACATCAGAAGACGAACCACGATCCGGATATACGACCAGTTCGACAACACTGCTCCCGTGAAATGGATCCGTTTCCGAAGAGGCACTGATCCAGCTGACCAGCAACCCGTTGACACTGCAAACCCTGCTTGATCATCTAATAAACGTTTCTTGTCATGTGGTATTCTCTTCCACCTGTTTCACAACTCATGCAAAAAGTCACCCGGAAGTGAAATGATGCATTAGAGTTGTGATGTGTTTAGAGGGAAACTATGTTAGGAACCGATCAGAAGTTCTGTGAGCGTACAATCTAATCTCACATTAATCTATTGGTCACACGAATGGAAAGGCGAACTGGTACATTAGTCAGCGTTATCTGGAAGGGATCTGGGGGATCTCAGTGTTCAAGCACGAAATCTTTGAACTGTTACACTTCTACCATGAAAGTGATGAAATGCACTGATTCAGCAGTATAAAAGAGAGGCACGGGTAATGGGAAACCATCGGATTCACCGCTTCTGCTACAATGAACACCTTCTTCGTCCTCTCCGTCATCCTGGCTGTTGTTCTTGTTTCCGAAGCTTGCTTCTCAATGTCTCCAGCTCCGATGTGTGGAGGAGGATGTGGAGGAGGAATGCCACCACCGTCGTGTGGATGCATGGGAGGAAGAAAGAAGAGGTATGGACAGAGAAGTAGTGGGACTGTTACCTTGATACTTTCAGATCCGTGCCCGAGAAGCCAGCATTCTTCGGAATCGCCGCTAACGACGACGATCTGATGTGCAACACTCCGGAACTGAAGAAGATCATTCTCGAGGTACGCTGATAATTGATAACACTCTATTATCACCCGATTCCAGAACATGCACACCTCTTCCACCGACTCCTCGAAAGCCATCAACAGTGCTCTGGAATCCAGACAACTCAACATATTCGTCGTCGTCTGTTCCGAGGTTCACATCTCATCTGATACCTCTCCCACATCTTCTGATTCCAGAATCCCTTCGTCTTCACCGTCCGTGCCGACACTGCCTACTGTGGAGCCATCAAGAACGGGCACAACTGCCACGCATTCGCTATCTGAAACTCTCAACTCATAATCTTTTTTATTTATTTTCTTTTTCCCTTCGAACATTCTGATAAACTTGTTTTGCAACTTCTTCTCCATTCCACCAGGGAACTACGAGCCTCGTGATCTCCAAGTCACCACAGCAACGTATTCACAAATTGAATAACAAGACCACTCGTAATTGCATATTCCCCCGAAAACCCCAACTTTCTGCATTTTTTCTAGTTTCTTCTGTTCTTCTCTCCCTCAATGTTTCCTTCTGAAATATCCTTCTCCACACCCGAATGGCTCGTCAACTTCTACCACGTCATCACTGTCACTTCTTTTTTTATAAATGTCCTGGGGATTTACCTTATCATGTTCCAAAGTGGAAAAATCGACAATTTCAAGTATTTCTTGCTGTGGTTCACGGTATCTCTGCAGCACAGTCCTTCCAAACAGAGAAATCTTCCAGATCTGTTCCACGACCGTCGACTTTTTCTTCTTCTTCCTCATGCAACCTATTCCCTTGACTCCTATCTGGGCGGGATATATAAATGGTCCATTCAGAAGTGTTTTCGGCTTTTCCTGTCATACTTCATCGGTATGGAAGATATATCAAAGCATCAATCAAAAGTACTTTTCAGACAATCTGCGGATTTGTGATCGGACAGCAATTCGCCGCTTTGACAATGTGTTTCGTCAGAAAATATCAAGCGATCTCAAAGATCGATGTCACTAATTCGATATCAGATGGAGTCCTGATTGCTACGAGTATCTTCCTGCAAGTGCTAGTCATCGTTTGGTTGATTCTCTACCATTTCACATCCGTCAGTCAACAAGAAGCTATTGAGAATATCAGTCGGGTGAGACTACACTAATGAAGAGAACCTTAAGAGACGCTTTGCAGGATTACCCTGAATACACACTGAGATTCCTTCAACTCGACGACTTTTCCCTCTACTTACTCGACGGAATCACTCTCTCCTGCATAACCATGGCCGGCTTCTGCGCCGCCGTCTTCTCAACCATCATCGTCTTTTCCACTGTCCAAATGCTCAAATTGCTCTCAAGTCTCGAGCAACAAGTGTCTCTGTCACATTTGAAAAGACACAGATCTGCAGTGTCCAGTCTCTTGGCTCAGGTTTCTTCTGATTGCTATTCCCCCCGTAATTCATACAAATTTCAGTCCCTGACATCTGCTGTTGCCATTATCCCGCCTGTTGGCTGTGGTTTCCTGTTGTTTTTGGAGTTTCGATATGTGCAATGTATCTTCCGAATGATACTTTCTGTTCTATTGATTATTTTCAGTGAGTGTCTGGATCATGCTCGCTATTTTCTCCTGTCACGGCGTCCTCAACTGTCTCGTCATGATTCTGACATACCCGCCTTATCGAAACTACGTGAAGAATTTTCTTTGGAAGAACAAAACGCCCTCAAATTGAGGATTTAAAAAATATCGTCTTGCTGATTTGATTCATTGAAAACAAATGGAAAAAGTTGAAAAAATAAATAAAATGAATGAGATGGATAGAGTACTTGTGAAGTCCGATAGTTTTAGAGAGCGAATGCGTGGCAGTTGTGTTCGTTCTTGATGGCTCCACAGTAGGCAGTGTCGGCACGGACAGTGAAGACGAAGGGATTCTGGAATCAGAAGATGTGGGAGAGGTGTCAGATGAGATGAGAACCTCGGAACAGACGACGACGAATCTGTTGAGTTGTCTGGATTCCAGGGCACCGTTGATGGCTTTCGAGGAGTCGATGGAAGAGGTGTGCATATTCTGGAATCAGGTGATAAGGAATGCTATCAGTTATCAGCAGTACCTCGAGAATGATCTTCTTCAGTTCCGGAGTGTTGCACATCAGATCGTCGTCGTTAGCGGCGATTCCGAAGAATGCTGGCTTCTCGGGCACGGATCTGAAAGTACCAAGGTAATAGTTTCAGTCCTGCTCTATCCATACCTCTTCTTTCTTCCTCCACCCATGCATCCACACGACGGTGGTGGCATTCCTCCTCCACATCCTCCTCCACACATCGGAGCTGGGAAGATACCAACACCGCAGGCATCGGAAACGACGACAAGAGCCAGGAAAGAGGAGAGAACGAAGAAGGTGTTCATTGTAAAAGAAGCAGTGAATTCGATGCTTTCCCATATTTCCATGCCTTCCTTTTATACCAGCTGAGTGTGGTTGTAATGACTCACTTCTTACTTGTTCGTTTTACTTTTTCTAAAACGAACTTTGTGAATCTTTTCGAAAGATCAGATCAGATAATTGCATTTCTGTTTTGTTTCAAGTGAATCTTTCAATGTGTCTAGAGACTGTGACAGAAAAACAGAGACGTCACAACATGAAGATGCAAAGAATCTATGAAATATCCAGGTGTTCCCAGTAACATGAACTGTTGTTCCCAATGCAATATTTATTCGAAATATACAAACATGACCACGAGAATAAATGACACTTTACATGGCAAAAGCGTGACAGTTGTGTCCGTTCTTGGTGGCTCCACAGTAGGCAGTGTCGGCACGGATGGTGAAGACGAACGGATCCTGAAACGGGAAAGTAGGTCAATGGGAGAGATCACAAGATACCTCGGAACAGACGACGACGAATCTGTTGAGTTGTCTGGATTCCAGGACAGTGTTGATGGCTTTCGAGGAGTCGGTGGAAGAGGTGTGCATGTTCTGGAATCAGGTGATAATAGAGTGTTATCAGTTATCAGCAGTACCTCGAGAATGATCTTCTTCAGTTCCGGAGTGTTGCAGAGGATGTCGTTGTCAGAAGCTGCGATTCCGAAGAATTCTGGAGAAGTTGGCTTCTCCGGGAGAGATCTCTTCTTTCTTCCGCATCCGCACGATGGTGGTGGGGGTGGTGCTCCACACCCGCATCCGCCACCTCCTCCCATTCCGAAGAGTCCCGGACACGCAGCCACCACGGAGAACAGAGCCAGAAGGACGAGAAGTGAGGAGTGCATATCGGAAGACGTTGTTTCGATGCTTCTGTCTCCTCCGATTGCCCTTTTATACCGCATCCGGCCGGCTGACGTCACCGCTTCTTCCGTTCGCCAAATTACACTTGAACACCAAATTTTGATCATCGGGCCTGGGAAAAACACTCGAAATCCGAAAAAAAAGTTGCATCCAGTCACACTTTCGCTTGGTTCTTTGCAGCTTTCGATAAGGATCTGATGGTTAAAATCAAGGTGTTTAACCAATAAAAGTCGCTAATTGAACGTTATGTTCGCGGTGTTTGGTTCGATTATCCCGAGTAGCCGAATGGAGTATCCGGTATTCCTCGGAGGGTATAATTGCTGGATTTGACATGAAAGTGAAGAGATGCTTCAATGAGACACCAACAGATGACCAGGATTACGGTAGTCACTTTGTAGCCTAGGAACCTATTCGTCATCCGACTTGGTTTCTGATGTCTTTCTCCGATGGATGAAGGCTGTTCTGAAACTTGAAAGACTTGTGTCCGGTCTATTGTTGAAGCTTTCAGGTTGTAGGAACAAATTATATTATAAGAAAAGTAAAACTAGAATCCAATAACTCAATTTTGATCATGTTTGGCCGTGATTCACAATGGTAAATTCAAACTACCGCCGCTTTTGATATGTCGTGGCGAGACCCGTCAACTCGAACGGCGCGTGTGCCTTTAAAATATTTTTTTATTAAAGTTTTTGGCAAACTTATTTTCGCTGTTTCCTCCTCTTTTTTAGCGAGTTTTGCTCACATTGTTGTTATAAATGTAAATATTTTTGAAAAATTAAACAACTGCATCTTCTCATGAACTGAGATCGTTCATTTTGCTCATATTTGAAAGTGTGGCCTACTTTGAAACATTGTGAACATCTATGTTCTAATGTCTCTACTGTTTTCTTTAGATTTTATTCATATATATTGTAGTGCTCCAAAATGAAGCGATCTTCATCTTCACAAAACAAATATGACGACTTCCTCAAGAAACCGAAAAAAAATGTGTCAAAATTATCCGAAGTCAAAGGAACCAGAGCTGATTCTGGATCACCAGCCAATTTTTCCGGTGCAGAAAGTGACGGTTATGTTTCTGATTGCAATGACACAGAAAACATGGCTCCCGAAAAAACGGAAATTGTCGCTCCAGAAAAGAAAGAAGTTCTCCGTGCTTCTTGGGGAGCCAGTTGTAAGTCGTCTTCATCTTTTCTTTTATTTCATTTCGCCAAGTGCTTCAGACGAAATTCTCGAAAATATCGGGTCAGGAGTCTACGGGAATGTGTACCTGGTTTCCGACGTGGAGAAGGTAATTGTTTCATGTTCTCATAACAACTAAATACGTTGTTTCTTACAGAAAGAAAAGTTTGCAATGAAAGTTATGAGAAATTTCTACGAGCACACCCGCCAGATCTTCGACAGCGAAACTCAGGTACTGTGAAAATGTCTTGACTTTTCCCCAAACGTTTTATTTTATAGGTCATGAAACATATCACCAAGGCTAATCACAAAAGCTTTGTGAAGCTTCTTCAGTGTGGAGATTTAAAAAGGACAAACGAAAATGTCCCGAAACTAGCGATTCTCATGGATATCTGCGGGCCGTCGTTGTTCAAGGTGATTTCGGACGTCAAGGAGAAGCACAAGGACGGCTACGTCACTTTCCCTTGCTCGGACATTAAAAACATTGGTTCTCAACTGGCCGTCGCCTTGGATCAGCTGGAGAAACTTGGAGTGTATCACTTGGACGTCAAACCCGAAAACATTTACTTCTCGATGTTCGATGTCAAAGTCAACACGGAGAAGGAAGATGCCGGCACTGTAATCCGAATGAGCGATCTGAACGTTTGCATCGGCGACTTCGGGTGCTCGAAGTTCCACGATCGAACTCGATACTCGCAGAAAAAGCCGTCACCTAAGCAGACTCAAAACTATCGTTCTCCAGAAATCATCATGGGTGAGTCACTGCTCACTTGCTTCACATTGAACGCTGCCTTCCAGGTCTCCCTCATTCCATCAAATCCGACGTCTGGTCGTTTGGGTGCGTTCTCAGCGAAATGTACACTGGAGAGCTGTTGTTTTATGGGAACATTCACAAGGATACCGAAATGGTCCAGTTCGCCATGATGCAGAGAATTATGAGTCAGCAGCCATCATGGAAGATGTGGAGACACGCGTACAAAATCAAGTGAGGCCCGACTCAACATCTCAAGTTCAATGTTTTGTTTTTTCAGCAAGAAAGTCGATTTTCAAGGCGATCGACTTCCAGCCATGAACGACCGCATCTTTAGCGACTATCTTCGCGTCAAACCGTTCTACGTAAGTTCACAAAGCTCTGTTCTCAACAAGAAAATTTTTTCAGTCGCAGAGAAGAGCCGGTCACAAAGAAGCCGTGCCCCTGTTTCATCTGCTCCGCGACGTTCTCACCTTCGATCCCGACCTCCGTCCGTCGTTCGCCGACCTCGTAAATCACTCGTTCTTCAAGGAAGTTGCTCCGAAGGACGAAGATCCAATGGAGACCTAATCACTGTTCTTATTTTGCTACACTTCCGTTTTCTTTCTGTATTGTAATTTCATCGCTTGCTGAATTTTCATTACTGTTGTACTTTATTTTGAATCCCACTATATTTATTGTCCTCTGTTATTACGTTTCTAGCTTGTCCAATAAAAAATTACAAATCGCAAAAACCAATTAGAGCTTTTGTGTATCACCAAAAGCAAGAAAGTTTCACGGCGTGTTGAAGCGTACGGAGTCAGCAAGTGCGCCCTTGGTTGAGTCGCTACGCAGCGAATTACGTCCAACAGCTTCAGCAAATTTCGCAGATTCCAGCCTATTTAAAATTCCAAAAAAGTAAAAAATGTGTTCCTAGCGCTATTCTAAACCTATTTGTCCTTCAAAAACTGATAGGCCAGCCGGAATACCGCTGCAAAAATTATTTTTAGGATAACACCTCTTTTAAACTTTTGGCGCCAATTCAAACGCAGGTTTTTCTCAACACGCCGTGCGTGAAGTTTCAATCAAACTTTTTATTTACTTGTGAAACGTTAGATCTACATTTTACAGCCGGTTACGGTACGCGTCGGTGTTTGCGTACTGTCCACCGTACCACGTGGCGCGAAACTTTCATACCGCCAACTTTTGTATTCCTGTTCCGATGCTCCTCTGTTTGTTGTTGTTGTTTTCGCCCGATTCGTCCACTCATTCTTCTATTCTCGTCTCGCCCGAATGTCATTCGCTACTGGCTTTGGACTCTTCGACTGGGGATATCCTGCTGTAAGTTTCCCTCCCCAGAAATCCTTCATAATCTCACTGATAACTCGCTCAACGTTGGAAATGGCAGAAAAAACCAACGGAAAAGAAGGGGATTTATGTGAGTGTGTGCGTGCAAAAGAGAGAAATGCCGACGGAATCTTGCCGAAAAACACGTACGCTTCGCCACTCTCCGACAGATGTCATTCTATTTTCTGCCCAGTATTCCGCGCTTTCGACCTCGTTTTGTCAGTTGGCTCTGAGCTCTTGGGTTTCGAGAACTTGTTTCACTGGTCATTCCGAAACCTTTCAAAACCGGGAAGAGATTTAAAAACGCACTTTTTGCGCTTTCCAAAACACCCACTTCCCCTCGGGATTTGACGACTTTCAGTTGTTTCGATCGGTCTCAACACAAATCGTTCTTTTTTGAAAACAATCCTGCACTTTATGCCGAACGTATCGAAACAAAAACACCTCGTTTTTTCTTGTTTTTGCTTGCCTGACTTCAGTCGTCGCCTTTCCCTCTGACTCATTCATTTCATAATCGCACCAACTGTTAGCGTATCTGGCAGCACAGAAGCCTCCAAACTGCAAGATTTGCCCTCCGAAATCTCGCAAATCGCCCCATCGGTACACAAAAGTCCAAACGATGTTCAGAAAACGAGCGAAAATACTCGTTTTTGTTGTCACCGCCCGTCTCTTTTCGCTATCCATGTCATCACGAGAGGGTGATAAGAAACCGAGAGAAACAACAACATCTTATTCGGTTGGCTGCTTTGCAGCAGTGCGTATCTTTTGGCACGAAGAGAACTGATATCGGGACTCGTAACGTTTCTCGGCTTAGGTTCATCATACCAAAAGTCGTTATTTTTCTTGAAGCGGCTATCATGGGTCAATTGTGTTTTGATCTTCTGAGATTTCGATCTCTCATCTCAAGAAATCAAATTTTCGAATTTCCCGCTCTGTCTGCTATCAGTGCCGTGCCCGTCCCCGTCAACCCCTCTGGCACTCTGCACTCTCTGCACTCCGCCGTCTCTCGGCACCTCGAGCTGTTTTCCCTCACTCTCATCCCCTCCCTTTACACTCGCTTCTCTTCTTCGATTGAGCAAGTCGCCGGCAGCATTGAGCCTCCAGCGTGTTCAGGAAGGGCTCCTCTTCCTCGAGACTTCTTTTCTTCCCCATTTTTTGCGCCATCGAAATATTGTGGGCACAAGAAGAAGCGGCCGATGGAGGAAGAGGAAGCAGGGGACGCACGTTGTGTGTTTACTCTCGCAGGAAACTGATAAGTCGTCTCATATTTTGTTCTAGACAACACTAAATATCCAGTATCCGAGTTTCCGAATATCTTTTTCACAGTCGAAACGTTCACCTTTGTCCTCTCCGTCTCTGGCGCCGTTTAAATGTGCGCCACAAAAGCGAGAAAATAGAGCTTTGCAGAAAAGAAACCCTTCAATTCTCCCCTCACTCTGTCCTCCTCTATTCAGAGTTTTCAACCGCTTCTCTCTGCCCTTCTCTCGTAATTTTCTGTCCGAAAACAAAACAGAACACAATTCGATTCACATGAAAAAGAGATGCGGAGACGAAGATAATTGATAAATCGACAGTGACAGAAATTGTTTATCAAGCCGTTGTCGGTCGAAGCGCACAGTGATATCAGTATCAATAACGATGTTGTCTGTCGTTTTCCTTGAAAAAAAGAGAGAAACGAGATTTGATTTGTCGACTTTTGAAGGTTAATCGTCTCTTCTCACTGATCTCTTCATCAAAAATAAGGAAAATCTAAATTTTCACGTATTCACGAGCACGAATGAGCTCTCGAGCAATGAACAAATCCACTTTCGCTCTCTCCTTGCTCTTTATTTCCCTCGAGATTTTTGGGCAGGACGGATATGTTTTCGAAGTGATAACGATAGACATTGACCCTTCCGAGTAGAGAACAGAGGTGTGATCGGCACAGAATCTCAAAGTTTTGTTGTCCATCCGCTGTGTATTTTATCATCGTTGTTTTATCACTTTCGCGGGGTTATCAGTTTGTCAATTGGTCGGTAGTGAGTGGGTATTGACCGCGGGCTGGCCGGTCAGTTTGCCTTGTTTCGCCGTTTTTGAGTTTGTTCTGACCATATCCCAATTGGATTCGGGTTCAAAGTTGACTTTTTGCTGGTTAGGTTTTCAATTCTCAATATAAATTCAGATTTAGTTTGCTTCAAAAATATAAAACATCGGGAGAGCACTTTTCCCGACTACTGATCAGTAAACAGTGACGGTGATCTTTGTTTCTCCACCCAAGTATTGTTTTTGTGTACCTCTAGTGTTGATTCCCACCGTCCTTATCACTCGTACCCCAACTTTTCTCTTTCAGCAGCCCGTCTCTACCTGCCCACCCGCAACACCGTCCGCCATGATCACCAACGACCACGACCGTCGCAAGCAGATCTCCGTTCGTGGAATCGCCCAGGTGGAGAACGTGTCGAACATCAAGAAGGCGTTCAACCGTCACCTTCACTTCTCGATCATCAAGGATCGCAATGTTGCGACGGACCGCGACTACTACTTCGCGCTGGCCAACACGGTCCGTGACCACTTGGTGTCCCGCTGGATCCGCACCCAGCAGCACTACTACGACAAGGATCCTAAGCGTGTGTACTACCTGTCGCTCGAGTTCTACATGGGAAGAACTCTGTCGAACACGATGATGAACCTGGGCATCCAGGCGACCGTCGACGAAGCCCTCTACCAGCTGGGACTCGACATCGAGGAGCTTCAAGAGATCGAGGAGGACGCCGGACTCGGAAACGGAGGACTCGGCCGTCTCGCCGCCTGCTTCCTCGACTCTATGGCCACTCTTGGCATCCCAGCGTACGGATACGGACTCCGTTACGAATACGGAATCTTCAAGCAGCTCATCCGTGAGGGTTGGCAAATCGAGGAGCCGGACGACTGGCTTCGCTTCGGTAACCCATGGGAGAAGGCCCGTCCGGAGTACATGCTCCCGGTCAACTTCTACGGAAAGGTCGTCAAGGAGGACGTAAGTTGAAAAAAGAATGGGCCGAACCGGGGATTGAACCCGGGACCTCTCGCACCCAAAGCGAGAATCATACCACTAGACCATTCGGCCACGATTGAAACTTGATTCTGAAGCCGTAGACGATAAGAGATACAAATAGAAGAACGGATAGATCTTATCACCTGTCCTTATCTTCTCTATGCATCCCTTATCTTTTACGGCTTCAGAATCAAGTTTCAATCGTGGCCGAATGGTCTAGTGGTATGATTCTCGCTTTGGGTGCGAGAGGTCCCGGGTTCAATCCCCGGTTCGGCCCATTCCCTTTTTGTCGATTCTGATCCTAATTTCTAATTTTCAGGGAAAGTCGAAGTGGATCGACACCCAGGTCGTGTTCGCCATGCCGTACGACACCCCGGTCCCAGGATACAAGAACAACATCGTCAACACCCTTCGCCTGTGGTCCGCCAAGGCTGAGAACCACTTCCACCTGAAGTTCTTCAACGACGGAGACTACGTGCAGGCCGTCATGGATCGCAACTTGTCCGAGAACATCACCCGTGTTCTCTACCCGAACGACAACGTTGGTTTCAAACTCTCACATTCACTTTACACCTAACTGGTTTGCAGATGTTCCTCGGAAAGGAGCTTCGCCTGAAGCAGCAGTACTTCCTGGTCGCCGCCACCCTCCAGGACATCATCCGCCGTTTCAAGTCGTCCATCTACGGAAACCGCGAGGCCGTCCGTGTCAACTTCGACACCTTCCCGGACAAGGTCGCCATCCAGCTCAACGACACTCACCCGTCCATCGGAATCCCTGAACTGATCCGTCTGTTCGTTGACGTCGAGGGACTCTCGTGGGATCAAGCCTGGGACATCTGCGTCAAGACCTACGCCTACACCAACCACACCCTTCTTCCGGAAGCTCTCGAGCGCTGGCCAGTGTCTCTTATGCAGAACTTGCTTCCACGTCATCTGGAGATCATCTACGATATCAACCAGCGCTTCATGGAGAAGATCTCGCAGAAGTACCCGGGAGACTTCGACCGCATGCGTCGTATGTCCATCGTCGAGGAAGCCGACCAGTTCGGAGAGAAGCGCATCAACATGGCTCACCTTTGCATTGTCTCCTCCCACGCCATCAACGGAGTCGCCGCTCTCCACTCGGACCTTCTCAAGAGCTCTACGTAAGAGTTTGCAGCATTCAACAAGTTCTGACTGTTTTTTTTTCAGCTTCCGCGACTTCTTCGACTTCTACCCGGAACGTTTCCAGAACAAGACCAACGGAATCACCCCTCGCCGTTGGCTCCTCCTCTCCAACCCATCTCTCGCCGACATCATCGTCGAGAAGATCGGAGATTCGTGGATCACCAACCTCGATGAGCTCCAGAAGCTCAAGGAATACGCCAACGACGCCGGATTCCTCGATTCGATCCGTCGTGTCAAGCTGGAGAACAAACAGCACGTGGCTCAGTACCTGTCTGATGAGTACAACGTCAACATCAACGCTGCCTCTCTGTTCGATGTCCACGTGAAGAGAATCCACGAGTACAAGAGACAGCTCCTCAACATCCTCCACGTCATCGCCCTGTACAACCGCATCAAGGAGAACCCGAACATCGACATGGTCAAGAGAACCGTTCTCTACGGAGGAAAGGCCGCCCCGGGATACCACATGGCCAAGCAGATCATCCGTCTGATCACCGCCGTCGCCGAGCAGGTCAACAACGACGCCATCGTTGGAGACCGCCTCAAAGTGATCTTCCTCGAGAACTACCGTGTCTCGATGGCCGAGAAGATCATCCCGGCCGCTGATCTCTCTGAACAGATCTCCACCGCAGGAACAGAAGCTTCCGGAACCGGTAACATGAAGTTCATGCTGAACGGAGCACTGACCATCGGAACTCTGGACGGAGCCAACGTTGAGATGGCCGAGGAGATGGGAGACGACAACATCTTCATCTTCGGAATGAACGTCGAGGAGGTCGAGGCGCTGACGAAGCGTGGATACTCCAGCCAGGAGTTCATCAACAAGAGCCCGGTGCTGAAGCAGATCATCGAGCAGATCGAGGGAGGCATGTTCACTCCAGAAGACCCATCCCAGCTCCGTGACCTCTCCAACATGCTCCGTCATCACGACAGATTCATGGTGTGCGCCGACTTCGACGCCTACATTGCTGCTCAAGACAACGTAAGATCAATTAAAACTTCTTTTTTCTCAAATTTTCTGTTTCCAGGTCGCCGCAACATTCCGTGACCAGGAGAAGTGGTCTCGCATGGCTCTCTACAACATCGCCTCCACCGGAAAGTTCTCGACCGACCGCACGATCGCCGAGTACGCCCGCGAGATCTGGGGAATCGATCAGTTCGAGAACTCGCTGCCAGCTCCATATGAGAATGAGAAGAGCGAATAATTTCTCCACCAAGTTTTCCCATAATTAACCTGTGTAATTACAATTTTCCCCCCAAGTAGTTGCTAGTCTCTCAATTATTTAGATCAGTTTCCTCTGAACTTCTTGTGAAATATTGAATCACATTGATTTTGCCCTAATCCCTAAAAGTTGCCATACTTTGAGATTTTCTAATGCATCCCCAGTCCAGTATTTATGATAAAGTGAATAAAACCCAAACTGAAAAAACTACACTACCTCAATTAGAAGGGCATGCCCTTCTATTCTTCAAGAGTCTTTCCGAGACGCCCTTCTACTAAAGGCTGCCCTTCTATTTTTCAAACACTTTTTTGGGAAAAATGGGCTAAAATCAAGCAAAAATGCACGAGAAACTGCTGAAAATAGGGCCCTCCTGATGGAAACGCCCTTCTATTAGAGGCACCCTTCCAATAGGTTTTACAGTATCTTGAATTCTAAAGTTGTTACACTGATTCTAAACAAGGGACTAGTGTAACATAGACCTCTCAGTAACAGCAAGCAGCGAAAAACAGGACTCAGGAATATGAGAGCTTTTCCCGCAGCTTCGAGAACGAGGATCGCATTTTCAAGTTCCGAGAAAAATTTCTCATTCTATTGAAAGAAAATACTAGGATGATTAATAACAACAGTTTATTCAGAAAATAGAAAAAACTTAACGGCGACGGTACATGTTCTTCTTGACCTTTGGCTTTGGTGGGAGAATGATTCCGTCGTACTTCTGCTGGAACCACTTGATCGACTCCTCGCGTTGGACACGGTGGGATGGTCCGATACGTCCTGGAGCACGTCTGCGCTTGGAGGTTCTGACACCGGAGCGGTCGAGGACGACGTAGAAGTCCATTCCGTAGATTCCGATTCCTGGGTCGTACTTGATTCCGAGATCAATGTGCTCCTGAAACAAATTGATATTTTATTTTGCTTTGTGAACGAGAACTAACCTGAACTCCGAATCCGAAGTTTCCGGTATCGGAGAAGTTCTCCTTGTACAACTCGTATTCCTTGACCTTGAGTCCCTTCTCGAGGATCTCTTCGGCCTTCGGGCCACGGACGGTGCAGTGGACAGCGATCTTCTCGTTTCTGCGGATTCCGAAGGTTCTGACAGTGTAGCGGGCCTTGGAGAAAACTGGAGTCTGTCCAGTCAGCTGCTCAAGCACCTGAAACAAAACTAGGTTATAATTTGACAAACGCGAAACCTCACCTTAGCGGCACGGGTCAGACGATCTCCAGACTCTCCGACGCAAATGTTCAGGCAGAGCTTCTGAATCTTCAGCTCACGCATCACATTGCGGCTCTTCTTTTCACGAATTTCCGTCTGTTTTTCGATGTCCGTCATTATTACCTGAAAGTATACTGTAACTCTAGGATCAAAATAACGTAGAATTGAGAGATAGAGGAGGGTATCAATAACGAACAACGGAACAGAGCAGTTTTACATGTCGAACAAGCCGAAATTTGAACATTTTGAAGAAAAATCTAGAATCCTCGAAGGTGGGCCTCCTACAAAAGTGGGAGTAAACACTCCGTGGGAGGGCCCGTTAAACAGAGAGAGCGAAGGGGGAAAAACGACACAGCGGAACAACGTACGAGAGACATTCTGTCGGCGGAAAACGCCAAAAACCACTTTTCGCGACCAAAACTCGAGAAAAAACCTGAAAAAGCCGGATTAAAACTATTTTTTCCGATTTAGGATTTGAGCATACGGTTTTGTTTCGTGGCGAGATATCTTGGTCCGTAAAAAAGCGTGCGCCTTTAAATTCAAATTCAAATTTTTAGTCCATTCGACCGAATTTATCCATTTCTCGTCTCTTTTCTCTGTTTTTTCGATTTTTGACTGTTAATAGCGTTGTAATTATTGATTTTTCACCGGAAATTCACAAATTTTTTACTTTTTACAGGATGACTGTGAACAACGAGGCCTGGGCAGCGTTCAAAACGAATAAATGGCTGTTCACCACTCCCTCGTCGTCGTATGGCCGTCCGAAAACGCCGGTATCCAATCCGCAAGTTTCTGAACCAGAAACAAACGGAAAAAATCTCGAATCGCCGAGTAAGTTTTTATTTTTATGTGAAAATTTGCCTTAAATTTTCGAAAAAAAATTTTTTTTTTCAGCGAAACGCGCCAATCGACCACGAACGCTGTCAGATCGCGGAAATGAAATTCTGGATAATCATGAGGCCGTTAGTAAACTTTATGCATGGACATGGTCAGATTTGAAAGAGGTTTGAAATGGAAAACGACTGAACTAACCAATTTCTTGCAGATTTACTCGGAGAAGGGCATCCACAACCCGTCGATCTACTGCTACGCCATCTCGTGTGTTCAATTGCTGTCCCACGTCCCAGCGATCGTTCGGTTACTCCAAGATCATCGTTGCCAAGATCAATGTGAGAAAAATTTATAGAGAAATCACAAACTAACTTGGTTTCAGTGTGTCTTGCGTGCAACTGGAAGCGATACTTTCTACAAAGTCAGAACCACGCCGGAAATATCAATTGGTTCCGGGAAGCCTTCAAAAAGGACAAGAAGTTCAATCAGGGAAGACAGGAAGATGCCCATGACGCTCTTCTGGCGATTTTGGGAAAATTGGACAAGATCGCCGTCCAGAATCCAAGGTTTGACAAATCAAGCGTTTTTGCTCTCAAAAATGCTCAATATTTTAGACTGAAAGGACGAAAAGTCGCCGATGACCTGTTCGGATATTCGATTCGAAACGAAGGTAAAGTTTTTTCAAATGACCCCGTTTCTAATTGCAATTCTTCCAGTCCAATGTCGAGTGTGCAAGAACAAGCACGTCTACTACGAGAACAACACCGTCATGACTGTGCGGATGATGAGAAAGAGCCAGACCGGAGCGAGCCATTCCATCAAGGAGCTGATGCAACAACTCTTCGTCAACTCCACCATCTACGGCTACAACTGCTCAAAGTAAGCCTTTTCATGGAATATTATCCAAAACGTGGTTTTTAGCTGCAAGAAGAAATCGGACGCTCCAGTGAAGCCAACGCTGCTCCGAACTCCCCAAATCCTGCTCATCCACATATCGAGATTCTCTTTCGACGGCTTCGGAAAGAAGATCTCGAGACCCGTCACTCTGAATCCGACGCTTGACGTGGGAAGCATGGCGACTGCTGGCACTTCGACTGTCTACAAGCTGTGCGGAGCTGTGATTCACGGTGGAAACTCGCTAAACTACGGTCATTACTGGTGTGTGGCCCGGTCTCGAAAACGCGAGAGTCAGTTCGTGACACTGAACGATTCGCAGGTGAGAAGAACTTTCGAAAGAGAGTCGGTGTACACTTTTCGATGAAATCATGCGCCCTTCTTTGTCAAAAAACGTTCGGAATCCGATTATGCAAACTAGAAAATGCACTATTCGATCGAAAACAGAACTAGTCAAAAGGAATGGGCCGAACCGGGGATTGAACCCGGGACCTCTCGCACCCAAAGCGAGAATCATACCACTAGACCATTCGGCCACGATTTAAACTTAATTCTGAAGCCGTAGAAGATAAGAGATGAATATGGAGAAACAGATAGATCTTATCAATTAGTATAGGGCGAATAGATCTTATCACCTGGACAGATCTGTCTATTCATCCCTTCTCATCTCTTGATTCAGAATCAAGTCCGAATCGTGGCCGAATGGTCTAGTGGTATGATTCTCGCTTTGGGTGCGAGAGGTCCCGGGTTCAATCCCCGGTTCGGCCCATTCCTTTTTCGCAAAATCACATCTTATCCTTCATTTTTCAGGTCTCCCAAAACGCCAGCATCCGCGATGCGACCCAATCGTACATCGTCCTGTACCGCCGCGCCGAGCACCTTCCGGACGTCGTCAACGAGAAGTCGATGATCTGATTGCATCCACTGTTAAAAGTCTAGATACCCTCGCCTAGACCGTTCCCTAGAATCCCCTTGTTAGCCATTTATTCCGTCGTTTCGATCGGTAGTTGTTGGTCACAATATGTGATAAGAGAATCATTTGTTCCTTCTCCCCCTCCCTGTTTTACGCCCTTTGATACTACATAACTTGCAGTATTTCTTGTTTACCCCCTTATTTTGATACTTCTCTCACTCAAAAGTTACAATTTCCTCGATTTTATCCAGTTCTCGTCAAATATTTTTCGTTTTAAAAACACTCTGTCATTTATTTGTGAATTAGTAAATTTAAATCAAAAATATCAGCGCTGGACGGTTTCTACTCGTTGTGGATTCCACAGTCCGCAATGACGATTTTGGCAGTAGTCCTTCCTTTTTGGGGTCCATTTCCTGAAAATCTCCCGATTGTTCTTCGAATTACCCCGAATCCAACCTTCCAAAACACCCAACTTCTCAATAGAATCCAGCACTTCGAATCCATCTGCCAACTCCCCAAATGCCACGTGGAAGTTGTTCATCCACGGCGTCTCTCGGAAAGTCACGTAGAACCGAGACGAGTTCGTATTCTCCCATCCGTAGTTGTCCATCCCCAGAATCCCCCTTCAAAAACTGAAATTCGAAACGGCAAAACCTGCAACTTGACCCACTTCTTGTCATGTGTTATCTCAAAGTTCTCGTCGTCGAAATACTTTGTTCCGAATGTCGATTTGCCTCCGTCACGTCGTTCGTTCTGAGTCTCGAAGTCTCCAGACTGAAAATGAATTCGGATTTTGGAGAATCTAAACAGATTCCAATTGACTCACACAAGCACAAAAAGTGGGAACGACTCGATAGAAAACACAGTTTTTATAACCGAATCCCAGCTCTCCAGTGCACAATTTGACGAAGTTCTCGCACGTTTTCGGACATTTCTCGGTGTTTAGCTGAAATTGGCAGGGGATGGAAGTGCGCTCCACCGAACAAACCTTGAAAACGAGTTTTCCCAGAGGAGCGCTGTCCGCTGTGATGTCCATGAATACTCTTGTCATTTTTTAGAAGAATTTCGAAGAAAATGAAGGGAAAGTGAGCAGGAAACAGAGTGGTCGAGGGAGGGCGTGTACAGAAGGATGGAACATAACTTCTGCTAATAACGATGTGTCATGTTCTGTTTGGAGCCGATGATGGAACTAATTTATTGAACATCGAGACGTTCTGAATAGTAAACAAAATGACGATAGCCACAGCTAATCGAGCGAGAGTTTCGAATGGTTCATTTCAGATCGAGAAACTCTTTCACCAATGTTTTTATCCACAATTGAGGCTGATAAAACGGAAGAAAAGTGGAATAAGAGCGGATATTTTGAAGTGTTGTGGTGATGACGTGGCCGAGAGACAGAAGATCTGTGAATCTGGACGGTCCGGACTGTTGGAACGAGGCGATGCAGTGGTTGAAGAGGGCCGAGTTGTACAGCTTCTGATAAGATGTCAGGAGAAGACGTCCGGTGTCGGAGAACTCGGAAACTGCTGCAAGAACGGGGAATTTGGTTGGGAACTTTGATGAACTTTACCTGGGTTGCAGAACAACGTGGCACTGAGCAACAGGAACTCATCATTGGTCACTCTCAGTCCGATGAGTCTTTCGACCAATTGGCTACTTGTTCTTTGTCGGAAAACGGGGCATTCTGAGGACATATCACTGAAGAAGTCAGGGAAGATGTCCACTCCTCCAGGGAACATCATCGAATCGGAACTGCAGCTGTAGGATCTCATTGCATTGACGAACACGGACCAGCCGGAGAAGGATTTCGAAACGAACAGGGTGCGGTCTTCGATGTTCAGAAACTTGACAAAGTCCAACTTCTTCATCATATCGATAGTTGTGTAGGTCTCTTGGAACCACCAATCCAGAGATGAGAATAGCACTGGTCCGGATTTCTCGACGAATATGTCACTGCTGTCGATGATCTCCTCGATGGATCTGTCTGCCGTGATCGAAGAATGCAGAAAGTTCATCTCTCTCCTCGCATTCAGCTTCGACAGCTCGCCGAGCATCACCGTCAACTTCTTGTTCTTGGTCCGTGCGACCATGTTGTGATCCGTGTTCTTCAGTGCCCTCGCCACCATCCCCACCTTCACACATTGCTGGAATCTGCAGAATCTGCACTTCAGCACGGACCGATCCTTCTCGAAGCACTTCTGATCCTCACGGCACTCCTTGACAGGGTATTTGCTGTAGTGGACCCGTTGGAAGAACATGCGACACGCATCGCAGCACGACACCTGCAAACGAACACATCACGTTACTCATCCACTAAACCGAGAGCAAGAAAACAAGATGCAGGAAGTGTGTGATGGTTGACAAAGTCTGTTTTGGAGATTACACCCTGAAAAAGCTTCGCAATGAAGAAGACATCCAGTCTTGTTTCTTTGAGCTGAGGAGAGCTCAGACTCTGGATGGGTTGCGAGATCAGAACACTTACCCCCGGGAATTTCAGAAATCACTAAAACATAGAGATTAACAGAGGGAGACCTCAAAGTTTTCATTTTCTTAATTATACAATGTGGCAGTGGATCGCCTTTTTTTCCATTTATTATTTCTGAAGTTTCAAAAGATTGCCATTAGGCTTCCGCGATCTTTCATTTTGCAGAAAGTGTGACTTCAACTCATTGAGTCTGATCATTTCGTAACTTTGTCATCGAAACCCAAAAACAAAACAAAGGTTTCGTCATGTCTTGCTAAAAATAACTTCTGAAACAATGTCTTCTGCTCTAAAAACGGCTTGAAAGACTTGGAAACAGGTATGAAAATACAGTGATCACATGATCAGATTCACAACTGCTCTCATTACTCCTGAATCAGGTCCTAATCGGTTAGCCCCTTTTAGAACTTTCCAAACTTCTCAAAACGTCAAGATCAGTTTCAAATGTCCTATCTCTCTAGTACAACACTGAAACTCACCCCATAATGAAAGTGCGAAGCGGGTCTCAAACACACGGAGCACTGTAGCGGTCTCATTTGGGAAGGCGCCAGACTGCCGAGTAGAGGTGGAGCTGTTAGTTTTGTTTGCGTGAGGAAGCGGGATGAGTTTCTCAGAGATTAGCCAAAGTATCAACCCAAATTTTAAGCCTACCATTCTAAAAACGCTGAGAACGTCTGTAACTTGTCGAGATCCCACAGTTCTTTGGTGGAGAAATGATGCTTTAGGAGAGGATTTATTGAAAGGATTACTGTGGAAGTCTGGTGACTGTCCCCCCCCCATTAAAGTTATAATTCACACAAGATCTTTGAATTTTTAATTTCGAAAAGTTGGAAAACAAGAACACAACAGCATTCTGATCATTGCAGTCTCATTGGAGCACTTTTGCACTGCACTGTTGTTTCAGAAATCTCGGTTTGAAAAAAATGTTCGTGTTGAAAAAACCAAATGTTCCTTGTAAAGATATTCATCACTGCAAGATTTAGAAGATGAATTGGGAGCGGAAAGTAGATTATCAGTGATATTTACATCATAAGACATGGGGGCTGATCAGAAATAGTGAGCAAGATTACTACGATTGAAGGGGGATATTTATTTCTGGTTGTTTGTTTGGGAAATTGTCGATTGAGTCACAAATAGCTTCTTTTTGAAAATAGGATGGGTCATGTAGAAGTAGACAGTGACCACGTGGACACGCATGTCTACGAACAAAGGACGGAGCAACAAGACGTAGGAGAGGAACTCGAAGTGGAACAGCTGACCGAGCTGGAAATGAGAAGAGTTGGAGACTTTTGAGGTCAGAGACTTACAGAGGCAAGTTGACTGACTACCAAAGGAACCAGAAGTATGATCATGGTCACTGTTAGAGTTCTCTCGGCCTTTGAGTTGTAGGAGACACGGATTTGGGTGTTTCTGAAACAAAAAGTGATTGAAATAGGTGATTGTCAAAGCAACTACTCACAGTTTCTTCTGTTGCTTTATTTTCATCAACATCATTCCATTGAGAATTATAACAAATACAGTTGTGCATGTTGTGAATGAGAGGTTGAGACTCACGAAAGGACCCTGGAAATGGGTTTGGTGATAACTTTGATTAGTAACAGTCACTGATCACCAAGTTCTTTATGTAAAACTGTGAGATGTTGATGAGAGAACCGAATGGATATGGCTCAAAGAGCTGGACACAGACACCTTCCGTGAGCAGATGAGGAAGAGCCGTGAGGAAACCAATGAAGATAACGATAACACTGACAATGATTGTGAGCTGAAAAATATAGTTTTATAACAAAAGTTTAACTCCAACTCACATTCACATGTCTTTTCTGAATGTAAAATAGAATGGAAACTCTCATGACGCAGAAGAGAACAGTCAGAAATTGAGCTGTGACAGTGCTCCAGTAATACAAAAAAACGGAAAGTCTCATGAGAAATTGGGGATTCTTGGAGGAGCAGAACGAGGTGAGGATGGTTGTGCTGGGCAGACGGAACATGAGATAGTCCGAGAGAACAGCCATGATGTTCCAGAACTGCATGAGCAGGAACGACTGGAGCATTTCGATCGAGAGACCACTCTTCCGAATCTCCTTCGTGTTCTTGAAGTAGAACTTCAAGATTTTTGTGAAGACAATGATGGAAGGGATACTGTAGACCATGGTGCCGAAAACGAATACTGTGATCCAGTTAACTCTGAACACGAAGTTCATGTACTCTGGAACTCCCAGAACACTCTGATAGACATAGGTGTACGTGGCAATGGTGGGAGAGATGTCCATGGCTCTGATAAGAAAAAAAATTGGGAGTGAGAGAAGAAAAACGAAAAGGATGAGACGCATTGGAGTGGAAAAGGCATATGAGAAGGTGGACTTGGGTGCAAAATAAGATACGGGAAAACACGTATATGATGTGAAGGAAAGAGAAATAATGAGGAGCAGGGTTCAAATGGGCAAGAGTCGGTCTGGTGGCATCACGTCAGAATGACGACAGGATGAAGTGGAGGGGAGAAGCAGGTTCTTGAACGTTCTGAATCGGGGGAGCACGTGTCTTGTTGGATTGTTGTCGATTTGAGGCATGGGAAAGTTGTGAATTGTGAGCAGGGAATGTTCCGGAGGTCGAGTAAACTCGGTGTGTCTCGGAGAACGTGGTCGAGGTTTTCGGTGAATCAGAAAGCGGTAGATCAAGGACCAAGTTCAGATTATTATTATTATTATTTCTGGAAAATGCAGTTATCGAGAGACAATGTTGGTTTTTGCACAGGTGGGTTGCACTTGACATGGAAACTACAAAGACACACTTCGCATGTCTGTGAACTCGACAATCTAATTTAATGGAGATAAGTGCTCAATTGGGTACATTTGCTTCCTAGAAACATGTCTTGCAGAGGAAACATTTATGAAGACATCAAGAATTAACGGGCACAGGTGGAATAAGCTTTGCTACAAAGCATACAAGATCTAGAACAGAATAGTGCGTAGTGTCTGGAGGAATGACTCATGCGATCTGAAAAGAGTGAACTCTGCGGCGAACTATCCTAGATTCTGAAAAACATTCCGATCTTTAGAAGGCTAATGGCTCAGCTACAATGAGGAAGATATTTAGTGATTGAGCGGAACAATTTATTATATCTTTCAGATTCCCATGTTTTCAGTAACCCCCATCAGTTCGTCCTTTAATGCTTCGATTCGAGACCCTCGTAGCGTTGGGTAAGTCATTTTTTGCCTGGGCCGAGTCGATTACTCAATCATTCAATGTCATCGGCTGGTCCTGCCGCCTTCCATCCATTACACTCGCAACGACTTTTACACTTTATCATCCCCTCCCATCTCGCCTTGCTCATTCCCTTCTCTTTGTCTTCTGTCCTTCCATCCCCCAACAACTGTTTAGTATCAACCCTACAGAACCTGCATTCATTCAAACGGTTTCGTCATGCGACCACTCGCTCTTCTCTCGATTCTTCTTCTTTCCGCCGCTGTTCAAGCCGGATGGTTCGATGACTTTAGCAAGAACGTAAGTAGCCTATGATCTGCTTTTAACGCATGCTTCTGATTCCAGATGAACAAAAAACTCAACGACGCTACTGAATGGGTGACTGATGTCGCGGCGCCAGCAATCAGTGAGAAGGCCAGTGAAGTGTCAGCCACCGTCCAGGACCCCGAGACTCACAGAAACATCAAGAACTGGTTCGTAGAGGTTAGTTATCTTCTTTTATTCAGATCATCATGTTTCTCTTTTCAGAAGTACGACGCCGCCTCCGAGTTCACCAACGAGAAGATCGTTCCGGAGCTGAAGAAGGCTTACGACAACGCGGCGGAGATTGTGGTGCCATCGAATGATGAATAAGACACAGTTCCCATGCTCATCATAAAATCAGTCTATGACAGATTCTGATCTTATCTCTATCCCGTTCCTTTGCTAAAAGCGTAAAAAAGGAATGATTCATCTTTGTCTGTCAATCACTGAATAAAGAAACAAAGCGTAAAAACAAATAAGACTTTCATTTTAATTGAAAACATTGCAAACTTATAAAACAAGCCACTTCATAAAACCCGCCGCAATCGTCCGAATGATCAGTACTGGAATCGGAGCATGTCCCTGAGAATCGGGTCATCCACATCTTTGAACACCATGACCTCGATGAACGAAGTTACCATCTCGTGCACCTCGGCCATCACAATGCCCACGGCCAGCACCAATTCAGACACTCTGAGAAGCGGATCTTCGTGGCTCTCGTCCTTGCAAATGATCAGAAGGGCTCGGAAGATCTCGTCTCTCTGACGGGCACAGATCTGACGACCCGTGTCTTGCAGTTTGTAGTAGTCTGGAATAACGAATAGGAGGAATGTTTCAAGTGTACAGAACTCACTGTAGTGCCAGATAGTCAGCGCCTTGAATAGAGCAAACTCAGCCAGAGACATCCTCAACTTCTTCAGCGGCTCCACCACGTGCTTCCATTGTCGTCGGAAGATCTTTATCAAAGTTCTGAAATCAGTTTGCTACAACAAACCCAAAACGCGCGACTCACTCGTAAAACGCAGGATCGTCTTCTTCTCCGATATCAACTGTTTCCGGATCGGGGACTGGATCCATCGGAATGAACTCTCCACTTCTTGTCACGATTATCGCCTCATCCGGGAACACACTGAAACAACAATCTATGTTGGTAAGTTGCATTTCAAACTCACAATTGACTGTAGTAAGCCTTATCCACTAGAGTATCTACAGCGGCGGCAGTTTGAAACAGCACGTTCTTCTCCGACTTGTTCAGTAGATTGAACTCTGGGAATCGGTTGATGTAGTCCAGAACCATAGTGTAGTCGTTCCGATTCTTCCTCCGATACCTTCGATGGTCGAATGGCTTCAGGTCTTTCTTTTCGAACGGCTGGAAATTGGATCGGTTTCAGTTGTGTTGGTCAGAAAACAACTCACACAAATGCAAGGTCCATCGAACATTGTCCCCAGCAACTGATCCGTGTAGGTCAACCGTCGTCTCATGTTTAGATTCACAACTTGATCAATGTAGAGTGTCGACAGGGCGTAAGCTCTGTCTTCTTCTTCATATTGTCTGCTTTTTGAGAATCGGATGACTGGAACACAAGATTCGACGTCAGTCGAAGATGGAATCAGAGAGGGTCCTGGAGCAGAAGTCGACGGAAAACTGATGAACTGACCGAACTCCTCCGGTCCCATGATGTCTTCCTCTACTCGCATCATCTTCCGAGGAGGCGGACAGAACTCGTATTCCATATCAGAAGCAGGCAGGAATGGTTCAGGAGGAGAGAATGTCGAAGTGGTCGGAGCAGAGACCATCGGAGTCTCGTAGTCTGAAACGATAAGAGTGATAAGGGAACATGTGGGAAACAGTTGTCGGAATATAATGTAGTGAAGGCACTTACAATGAATAGGAACCGGCTGATAGATGACTTGTTCCGATGGGGGACTGCTTCGATTGGTTTCCATCGGGTTGACAACCTTCGGATTCTTTCGTTTCCCTTGAACCACTGAAAAACAACAAAGTAAAGCAGAGCATGCTTCTGTCAAACTGACTGTCTTCGATCATCCCAGCTTGAACACACTTGGCATACCGACAATGACGACAGTTGACTCGCAGAGCTGGAAATAAGAAAGTTGATAACTAGCCCTAGATATAATCAATGATACCATGATTTATATTGCAAGCAACTGACTTATCACCGATACAATCATACAACTGTCCGGTTGTGACACTTCGACGGAAGAACGCAGCACATGCCTGGAAAGTTGAAGTTTTTCTTTGAATATGCGTCTTTTGCATTGAATGAATAATGCAACCTCGCCCTATCGCCACCCATTTTTCTCACAATTTCACAACATTTACCTTGCATGCCTGTGCTCCAAAATGCAAGTTTGATGCATTCGGCGAATCACAAACTCCGCACTTTCCTCGGCTCATAAATATCTGGAAATACAACTATTCTGTTTGGAATACGGCTGGAAAATCGATAGGGGACGGAGAGAGAATCGAGTATAAAAGAGAGATAGAGGTGTAGTGAGATGTAGTGGGAGAAGGAGAACACATGAGAGAGGGCACGCTGGCAGGCCGCCTCTTCTTATCTATTTTATCATCCTTTCTACTTTGTTCGACATAAACTTGTGTTTTGAAAAGGAGTGATTAGATAAGATATGAGTGAGCTGGGCTTGAAAAATGAGATGAGGGAAACGGGGTCAGCGAAAATCGATAATGTCGATCGCTGGAACAGCCATCCGTGTGAACAGATGATACAAAAAACGGGAACCTAGAATATTTGCAAGCCGAGAGAATCACTAAACACGCAGAAATGGCATCTTATCAGCTCATCAACGGATTATCTAGGTCAAATGAACGAAATGACGAATCTCTCGAGAATTTGCTTTCTAGCAACATCTGATAACAAAGATCTCTGCTTTTCTGAGAGCGGATAACGAAGATGAAACAATGAAAACGAAGAAAATAATAAAAAAGAAAGGAAAAAGTTTTGTTCAAGCCGCGGTTGTCTGATTGAAGAAGTGGTGGCCTTGATTTGATGCATCAGTAGCTTGTCGTGTCGTTTTCTGTAAAAATGAACAAACGCCCAAAACGAAAAGGGATTAGTGAGTCTATTCGTGATAATAGCGAAAATTGGAACACTCAGGGATCGGCGCGGTATGCACTGACCCCTGAGCTGCTCCGTTTTTGAAAATGGAAAAGAAAGCGTCACTGACCATAGGTTATTCCATAGTTGAGCCAAATGATCTTGATGCCAACATTCCTTCCTCTATTGTTTTTCTTCGCTTTGAGTAGTTGTAGAGTTGCTCCCTGGAAGTTAAAAAGAGAGACAAAGAAATGGAAAGTCACTGTGAGTGAGTCAAAACTGGAAAGCACCGGCCAGACTCGGAACAGATGCAGAACGCACTGACTCCCAAGCAGTTCCGACGGAAGGTACCAGAAGAAGAAGAGAAGAAAAAGTACTTACGGTGAGGATCAGTAGTTCGTGGTTCTTTCGAAAAGTTGAATTAGCACCGGGAGATAGTTGTCGACGTGGAGGGTAAACGTAAGAATGAAATAGTTTTGCAGTTCTGTCCTTACTGACCTTTTGTTCTTGTTCCAGACTTTTTCGCGTGAAAACGTGAAATGCTTTTCTGGCAGATATCGGTCAGTTTAGCAGATGACAGAACACGAAAAGGGAAGTCCGACTTGCTCTCAGTGAGAGTGTTGTCAATCAGAAAGTCAACTTCTTCTTCCGAATTCCGCTGTTTTTTTCTTCTGGGAAAGTGGAGAATTCTTGAAAAACGAAAACAACGAAAGCACACACATGTGCGAAGAATCAGCCGTCATTCACAAATGAACGGATCTCATTCTCTGTGGAACGAGAACCCGACTGTCTACGTGCTGACGAAGCGGCTCTACTCTGCACTCGTCACCATCATCTACCCTTTCGCTCATTACTGTGTCCTCAGAAAGTCTCCGAAAAGTTTCGGATCTTTGAAATGGATCATCTATGCTCATACTGTCTGGTTTGTCAAAGTAGTGCAATGAGCAGCTGACCTACTTTTCCAGTATCACCACCGAGTGGCTCTCCAATGCTTTCCTCATCGATATTTTTGATTTCCAACCTTCAATTATAATCAAATTAGATGGGTTTCTCAACAAAAGTTTCGATTCAGTGCACCTTTACATGGCTTACATTTGCATCGAAGAGAGTCTGTCCTGAAACTTCCAGCTTGACCTCAATCTCTTTCTTTCCAGTAACCTCTACTTCTGCTCTGATTCTCTTCTGCAGTCGCCTTCTGATGATCGTGAACATGTACCGTCCTCACAGGTCGAATATCCGTCTTTTCTGTGAATTCCTGGTCTATCTGCTGGTCACAGCCTTTGGAATGTGGTCAATTCCCACTACAATCTACAGTATCCCGGAACAAGAGCCCGCAAAAATAGCTATCGTGAGTGTGAGTTCGGAAGTCTAGGCACTAAAAAGAGAGTCTTTTCAGCGAGCCGACGAGGTCTACTACCCGGACTGTCTCTTCGATTCCAACATCCTCGTAGTCAGTGACCCCAACGCCACAAGTGAAGATTTCCTTGCGATTCTGACCATCGTCAACTGGATTTCCATAGGAATCGCCATATTCGCTTCAGCCAAAATAGCCTTCTGGTTGTTGTCCCGGAGGATGGTTAACGAGTCTCAAGCGACCAAAAAGATGCACAAGAAGTTCAACCAGAGGACTATTTTCCAAGTTGGTCCAAAATAGAATTCGGTTTCCGCCAGCGTAAACATAAATCTTCTCAGGCGATAATCTACCTCTCGTTCGCTTCCATCCCGTTTTCCGTCCTCTACGCCACCATTTACTTCAACGTTCACGTTCCCGGACTCACCTACTTCATTGACTTCTTCTCGGAGAACCATCCAACGGCCTGTGCTGTCACCCTCTTCCTCTATTATGATCCTTATCAGTTGTACCTTCTCGAAGTGATCGGTTGGAAGTCTTCTTCCATTTCCCCATCGAAACCTTCCACAATGATTGTGGAAAAGTCCACGAGGGTCTGAACGTTTTCAATGCGTCAGTCACTTGAGAAAACGGAGTAATCTGTCAGAACTTGATCTCTGTGAAAATGAATCATTTCCTTTCTGACTCTGTCAGAGACAACATCGGAAAAGCTTGAGAAATTGGAAAACTCACTTGCTTTTTCTTCAGTTTTCCAGTGAAAACCCGGAAAACACACGTGTTTTTTCTCACAACTGAGACAATTATCCTTATTGGTTTTCTTTCCGACGAACATGAGCGAATTGCCTATAAAGTGTTCCGTTTCCAATCCACCCACAAAGCACACAATGGCCGCTATTCCAGACAACTTCTCAGATTACGAAATGGAGACGGTGTCGCACTCTATCTGGAACGAGGACCCCGTCGTGTACCTCTTCTGCAAACGGGTCTGGTCCACAGTCGTCTCAATCATTTTCCCGTTTGCCCATTACTGTGTACTCACAAAATCACCGAAAAACTTTGAATCCCTCAAGTGGTTTCTGTATTTCCACGTCTCCTGGTGAGTCTCTGCGTCTTTCACCCAATCTCTCTTCTCATTTTCAGCATTACAATCGAATGGTTCTCCAACACTCTCTTCATAGACATTTTTGATTTCGAGCCATCTGTTATGCTTCGAATCGACGGACTCCTGAAGTACTTCGTCGACTCTGTTCTACTTTTTCGAATCTATTGTTGCATTGAAGACAGTCAGTTTCTCTCTTGCAAGACTTGACTCTGCATCCAATCCATCACTTGTCACCCATTCCATTCCAGTCTCCTCCACTTCCGCCCTTATTCTCTTCTGCTCTCGGCTTCTCCTCATCGTCAACATGTACCGTCGTCAGAAGTCTTATCTCCGTCAGACCGTCGAGTTCTTCCTCTACTTCCTCGTCGTCCTCTTCGGTCTCTGGTCCCTTCCGTTCACGATCAGCAGTATTCCCGATGATCAGTACTTTGTCAAACAGGAGATCATCTGGGTAACCGACACTCTCCAGTTCTCCGAATCCCCCTGTTCAGAATGTTTTTCAGACCGAGAAGTACTATCCCGACTGCATAATGGAACCTGCCTGTGTGGTTGTCGACGATCCCGGTTCAGGTTCCGGCAACATTGATGCGATTCTGGAGATCATCAGTTGGGTCTCCATCGCCGTCGCAATACTTCTGGCTGCCAGAGTTGCGTACTGTCTCCTGGAGAAACGAATGAAGAATGTGTCATCTGCGACGAAGAGAATGCACAGAAAGTTCAATCAGAGGACCGTGTTTCAAGTGAGCATTCATCAACTTTCATTTCCATTCTGATCCATTCTAGGCCCTTGTCTACCTGTTCTTCGGTTCCCTCCCGTTCACTTTGCTCTATTCCTCAATGCTTCTCAAAGTCTACATCCCCGGATTGACCTACTTCATCGACTTCTTCTCGGAGAACCATCCGACTGCCTGTGCTGTTTCTCTTTTCCTCTATTATGATCCTTATCAGTTCTATCTTTTGCAACTTTTGAGAATCAGAAACCCATCTGATCTCCAGAAAAGTTCAATTGTTGACAGAACAACTGTCACGAAAATATGAGTTTCAATTGCTTTATTGGAAACGGGTTATTCAAATAAAAACGGAACAACTAATGATTACTAGTGATCAACTGGGACAACTTTCGATCTGTTGAACACTTTGTTGATTGTTTTCGAACTGGCCAGCAACGTGGAGAACACGAAAACATACTGCATAATGATGGAATCTCTGTATCCAAAATGATTACCGTCATGGAACGATTGGTTGTTGGAGAAGTACAGTAAGGCTGCGACAACTTGAGTCAGGAAAATGACCTGAACAAAAATAACTTTGAGAAGGATCCAGGCACGCTTTGACATACCCAAAAGATAAAAACAAACAGAGCGACATGAACAACATGAGCATACTCTCTCGGATCCATCTTTCCAGGGTTTTCCACTGTCATCAGCGCATGAAACTTCCGGAGCAAGAGACAAGTTGTTGTGATTGCCAAGAAGAACTTCAGCATGTCGACTCTCTGAAAATAGACAACCAGTTGACTTCGTTGGTGTGACTCACAAATGTGAAGTGGTCTCCAGGTGAAATCGAAACTGTGAACTGACTTTCTAAAAATAGAAGTCATCTCAAATCGACTGGAAATAGGTTACCTTCGAGACTGAAAAGGTGGATCAAAACAAACATCATCACGATTATGACGATGATCCGATTTCTGGAAGTCTAACACTCATTGACTCCAAATGTGCGAGTAGCTCACTCGGTGACATTGATGTTGAGAAAATAAGTTTTTGGTTTTGGTGCGACATGGAAGAAGATGGCATACATCATAGTTACAGTGAAGGGAATTGTGGGGAAAAGACTAACTGAAAAGGAACTCGTGAGCAGGAAGACATACATCCGAGTGAAAGAAGGCTCCTTGTTCGAATCAAGAGCTGCAAGTTCAGGGAACTTGACAAGGAAGAATTGTGCAAAGTGACTGATAAGAGTGAGAGGGGTCAGGTAGACGAGATGGGAGAAGCAGAGCATCAGGAACTTCTGGAAATCCGTTTGTGAAAGCTCCGAGACGGAGAGCTTACCCGTTTCGTTAAGAGAAGGAACAAAAGCAAGACAAAAGCGATGCAATAGTAAAGGGCCAACATGGAATACTCGGAATAAGTCATAATTGCACCTAATCGTCGCACATACAGTTTATAACCTTCTGAGGAATTCATTGACTTGTTGGAGAAATGACTGAATCTGGGTGTAAACACCCACCTAAATACCGAGTTTTCACCTGCTTTTGTCCAGTTCCTGATGATTAATCTTTGAGAAAAACTTTATGAATACATACGGAAATAATTTATTGACACCCATTTCACATGCTAGATTTATAAAAAAGGAAATTTGTCAGTCGGTTTTTGTAGTTTTCGCACGGGAGATCGCAACTTTTAGAACGTAAGCAACCACTGGAACAAGAAGATATGGCAAAAGAAAGTAAGCATAAATATCGTAGTTATATCTTTGATAAGCGGGCATCTTCAAACTGTGTGGAGTCATCTGATGGAATGGTCCGTACCTGAAAGTGATTTGTTTCTTTCGAAGAGAAATGGGTGGAAGACTGACTTTCCGACAAACTCAATGTATTTCACAGCTGTCTCCTTGGCTTTCAGAGGTTGATTCTGAAGCATTTCTGAAACTTTCTGGGCAGAAATTCGATACGTTTCATCGTAAAGAATAGATCGGAATGAGGACTTCACTGCTTCAACATCGCCGAGATATCTTTTGTGCAGCACGATTGCTCCGCCGTGTCTGGCCAACATGTTTGAGTTTCGAGACTGATCAGCATTGATAGGAACCATAATAGCAGGTATTCCCAGATGCGCGGCTTCATTTGTTCCTCCAAGCCCTCCGTGACCAAGGAATGCAGTCAGCCTCTTGTCATCTGGAACACTGCTGATCAGTCCAAATACACCATACACTAGTCTCACTCATCAGTGCTGCTTGCGGCGTCCATTTCAGAAACACAACATTGTCCACCCCTCCAGCAAAACGGACATCGTTCGTTTCATATTTCCAGATGAATGTGACATTTGGTTCCGAACGGAATACTGTGAGAAGATTCCGTTTGAAGTCATCAGGCATGTCGGATGATTTGGCGATTGAGCCAAACGAAAGGAGCATGTTACGTGGCCGTTTGTCCAATATTTCGTTCAGTTCCGGAGACAACTTCTCTGATCGAATCTTCTCGAAATCTACAGAAATTCCTCCGATTGGAATGGTTTTTGGCATTGACGGTCTAGGAAAGTCAAGGAAAGAAATCGCATTGACCAGATGGATCGATGCATCTCGGACGAGTTCTCTCCAGTCTGGGAAATTGGGACCAAGGTACTTTCGGTACACGGATGTTTCATCGTCGAACATCTGAGCGAATGCAGCGGAGAGAGAGTTAAACTGTCTGAAGTTCTCTAGGCGTTCCCAGAAGTTCATTTGGTCAGTGAAAGGAGTTGACATTGCTGGAATTAAAAATGAGATGGAAAACGGGGAAACTTACAAGGCAGATAGCTGGTTTCCTCTGGTTCCCCGGTTGCTGGGATCAGAACGTCATAGTTGACACAAGAGTTGGCCATCACAACTTTCTCGATTCCCAAGTGCCGGAACAGTGCGAGACCGCACATTTGAAGAGGTTCTGTGATTGCCACGTCATAGTTTCTTTTCCGAAGTTGTTCAATGATTGCTTTATTCCGGAACATGTTCCCACAGGAAGGGACGGATATCTTGTGGAATACTTCGACAGTGCGGGGAGCCGTTGACGATGTCACCTCGAGAGTCCAGAACAACCCCATGATGTCGTCAAGAGGCACCAGTTGACTCTTGAGCTCGTCGTCTTGCTGAAGAATATGAACCAAATGAGCAGAATAAAGTTTCGCTTACCTCCACCACAATGATGTCCTTCGTGACCCGAACTCCCATATGGTTCCTTCTGGACTCATCAACAATCGGCATGAAAAAAGTGACATTATGACCTGCTTCTGTTAAACTGTCAGCTATTCTTGCCAAGAAGTTCGTGTGACTGGCTGCATAGGCCGGTGAGTGGACAAGAATGTTCAGAGAAAAAGTGAAGGAGAATAGAATAGAAAGGAAGAGTACCAAGCAATGCATTCTGTTTAGACGGAGGAGTCTTTTTCTGCCTTATGTACTTTCTCCTTTCTCTTATCAATCTGTTTCGTTCAACCGAAAGATCAAAAAGAATCTCTCGAAATGATGACAATAACAGACTGCACTATAATCAGAACTATCTCTTGAGACATAACTTTTGTGACAAACATTTTGTGATTCTCGTTGTCTGCGTCTTCATTTCTAATTACGTACAGAAGCAGAGAACAAACAGGATTGACGATTCAAAAGGAAACAATGACATCAGTGGTGAAGCATTCAACGCAAAATTTGAGCTCACGCAAGTTCCGCTGGAAAACCAATTGACTTCTTGTGCCAATGTCAACTCACTTATCCACTTATTCACGGCGGGTATCTTTTACGTGCATGACACCTTTCGGTTCAATACGGGAGCAATTCACCGAATTCTCAGAAATTGCGCTAATTATAAGGTTTCCCACTTTTTTCTCGGAAGAGAAACCAGTAGTCGGGTATTCGCATAGACAATGGAGTCTAGGAACTGCTTATTTCCCCCTCCTGCCTTCTACACGTGAGTTGTTACTTACTCCAATTGACCTAATCTATTCATTTCCAGGAATCTGATGCATTCTTTCCACGTTGTCAGTTATCCAGTCTATCTCTTCACATTGATAACGTTGCTCCGCAATTCCTCCAACTCTTTGCACACTTACAAGTATTACATTCTCGGGCATATTGTCATGTGAGCATCTATGCACTGCCTTCACAACACTTTCATTTTTTTAGGAACATGATATCCGAATCGTTCGTGTCTTTCGCAATGCTCCCAATAGCCTATCTCTCATACGCAATGCTTCGTACCACTGGATGGATGGCTCGGTTCGGATTTAGCGGTTTATTTCAGTTCTACATTCTCACCTTTTTGGTAAGTATGTTTAACAAAAATAAGAAACAAAGCTCCTTGCAGGTCAGCTTGACAGTGGGATCTATCCTCGAGATGCTCTACTTTCGATTCAAAGTGTGCATAGTACAGTACAAGGAGCACACTTCGTTCAAAGTCCTTCGTTTCCAAGTGAACATTTTTCGATTTCTAACGTTTTTCCCGATTGTATACGAGTCCATAGGGTTCCCTTGGAGTATAGAAGGACAGCAGCGGAAAATTCTGGAAATCTACGAGCAGACCCCGTCGCTGCCTGCTGAATTCACTTGTTACTCGTGCGTTATCGCTTTGCTCACAGACTGGGTGACTATGCTCTCCATTGCCTGCTGGACGGTTCAATTGATCGTCGCGCTTTCTTCATTCGGAATTTGTCTGTTCTCGGTGTGGAAGTTCATGCAAAGTTCATTGAATCACTTCTCAAAAGAGACGATGAAACTGCAGAAGATGCTACTTTTGAGTCTGTTCATTCAGGTATTTGCAACGAAGCTGACCGTGTACGGATCCTTTTTCTAGGTAACAATCCACGCAACTCTCATCGGAATACCTGTATTTTTCATGATCTTCGCAATGTTTTATGATTTGAAAAATGACGGTGAGTCACTTGAAACAGTCTCACATCACAAGAAGGTATTCAGACTTCGGATTGATTCTCTTGCTTCTTCTCGCCTACCACGGTTTCGTGTCCACGTGCGCAATGATATTTTTCACGAAACCGCTCCGTGACGAATTCCTTCCGTGTCTGAAGAAGAAGACGAGAGTGAAACCAAGAGCTCGCTCAATTTCGCAAAGTCATGGTGAACAGTACTGTCCGGTTCTCACTTCTCATTGTTACTTTTCAGGAAACATGTAAGCTAAACACATGATATCATAGAAGAAACAGAAAAGAATTTCGCCGAGATAATTGCCAAGTTGTGAAGCAGTTCGTGCCAAATTCGAACTTGTACAAGTTCGTATTTCTCACATACTCACTTATCTCCGACGGGTACTTTCCGGGTACATGATGATCTTTCGATACACCTCTGCTTGGTTGTTATTCGCTGAATAATCAGAAAACCCGCAAATTATAAGGTATCCTGATTGCTGTTCACATGAAAAACACCATTAGAAGCAGCCGGGTATTCGCATAGACAATGGAGTCTAGGAACTGCTTACTTCCACCTCCAGCCTTCTACTCGTAAGTTATGCCTTCTTCAATGAGTTCCGTCATCTTTTTTTCCAGGAATCTGATGCATTCTTTCCACGTCGTCAGTTATCCGATCTACCTCATCACTTTGACAACATTGCTTCAAAATTCCTCAAAACTATTGCGCAATTACAAGTATTACATTGTCGGACACGTTGTCATGTGAGCATCTGGTGAGCATTGGCTTCTCAATTCTCGAAATTCTTCAGGAACGTCATATCCGAATCGTTCGTATCTTTCGCGATGCTCCCGACCACTCATCTTCCATTCGCAATGCTCCGTACCACTGGATGGATGGCTCAGCTGGGATTCAGTGGTTTAGTTCAGTTCTACATTCTTACTTCTTTGGTGAGTTCTCCACAAAACAAAGTTAAACTGCTCGTTGAAGGTGTGTCTAACAATGGGATCCATCCTCGAAATGCTCTACTTCCGGTTCAAACTGTGCATTGCGCATCACAAGGAACGCATTTCTTTCAAAGTCCTTCGCTTCCAAGTGAACATTTTCCGAGTTCTGACGTTCCTCCCGATTGTGTACGAATCCATCGGATTCCCTGGGAGTCTACAGGAACAGCAGCGGGATCTTCTTAGAATCTACAAGCAGAATCCGTCCCTGCCTCCTGAGTTCACTTGTTACTCATCGGTGATTGCTTTGTTTGACTGGGTCACTTGGGTGACTACTGCCTGCTGGTTAGTTCAACTCGTCGTCTCGCTTTCTTCCTTCTCCATTTGCCTTTTCTCTATGTGGAGTTTCATGCAAAGTTCAGTCAATCACTTCTCAAAAGACACGACAAAACTGCAAAAGATGCTTCTGCTGAGTCTCTTCGTACAGGTACTCCTTCCAGGGAACTATCGACGCATCACAACATTTTCCACAGATCACAATCCACGCGACACTCATCGGAGTCCCCTTCGTTTTCATGATCTACGCCTTGTTTGTCGGTTTGGACAACGACAGTGAGTCAGTCGAAACTAATTAACATCAAAGAAGCTTCCTAGATTTCGCACTGATTCTTCTACTTCTTCTCGCCTACCACGGCTTTGTGTCTACGTGCGCAATGATATTATTCACGAAACCGCTCCGCGAAAAGTTCTTCCCGTGTCTGAAGAAGAAGGCAGTTGTGAAACGGAGTATTCTGTCCGTCTCGAGTCACGGTGAGTCCGGCTGGCTCTCCGGTTCTAATTGCCGCTTTTCAGGGAAAATCTGACGAATCATATGCTTGGAATTGACATCATTTGCGGGATAAAGAAGAATGATCTTTATTTCAATAAAATCTGTTTCTGAACTTCTTCTTTATTCAAATGTTTCAAATTACGATCCGAACAATGTTTGAAGCACACACTTTTGTTTTGAACGGTTCCCATTTGAGTAGAAAACTGGAGTACACGAAGACGTACTGCATGATACAAGCGTCCTGAACTCCGAGAAGACGTCCCGGATAAGGGGACTGATTGTGACGGTAGCGGTAGATGGAAATTGTGAAATGAGCTAGCGAAATGAACTGAAAATCATCAGTTGTAGTGGGTGTAATTGAGAAGAGAACTTACCCAAAATACGCAAAGAAAAAGAGCGATGTGGATGATGTGTGCGTAATCTGATGCGGATATTCCTGTGTTTCCCTTGCCTTTTTTCGACTGATAAAGTTTAAGAAGTACAAAATAAGTGGTCATAATAACAGGAAGGTACTTGAAGAGGTCAATGTCCTGAATTGGAAGATGATACTGATAGCTGATAGAAGTTCACTTACAATCTCTAAATTCTTAGCGAGAGGAACAGTCAGCACGAGGTTTCTCTCTGAAACTCTTGGGAATGGGATAGACCAGTTTCTTTGCTTACCTTCGTTCTGTAATCTTGCTTTGAACAACATGCAGAACAAGGAAACAATGATGATTGTGATTTTGCATCTGGAATGGATCAATGTGCACAGAACAACATGTCTTATCAGCTGTTTCTCTGACGAAGTACTTTTTTGAACTAGTCAGAGATTAGTCAATTGGAGAACAGAATCAGAAGATTTGTTTCAGTTGCTCCGAGCTTGCGTGCAACCTTCACTAGTCCCCTGCTAACTTCTCACCTGGTGACCTTAAAATTGAGAAACCACTGGTTTTGTTTCACTTTGACGCAAAGAAACAGAGAATACGTCAACGTGAGAGCAAAGGAAGCGGGAGGGAAGAAAATGATTGGATAGGCGGCGATGAGGAACGGAACGATTCGTTGGATCGCCGTCTCGACGTCGTCTCCGAGGATCAGAACTTTGAAGGTGATGAAGAAGAGATAGAGAAGATGGTGGAGTGGGAAGAACGTCATGAAGATACAGAACTCCGGGTAGAACTTCCAGATGAGACGCTGAAACAAATGGAAGTGTGCTCCAATGAGAAGGTTTTCAAGACTCACGTTCTTCTTGCATATCTGACACAGAAATAGAATGGAAGAGACGAAAACATAAGTGAGAAGAAGCAGTTTCTCACAGGGATTCACTGGAATTTCCAGAAGAGACCCGTCTCCGGTTTGATTCATTTCGAAGAGAGAATAAACACTTTATGAGATCAAGTCACAAGTTGGAAGAGATGTCAAGAACGTCAAACACTCCGAATCACCTGCCGCGGCATTTTCAGGCATTCTGAAGGCCTTGAACAGAAACTACGCTTGTTTTGTTGCGTGCCGACGACTTTCCCGATTTGGAGTTGTGAAGGCCAAGGATTCGACGGATTGTGTCACGGTACTGACTGGACATTAGGGTGCAGAAGAGGAAGTGCGAGATGGAGTTGAGGGTCAGGAGCACTGTGAAGAAGATGACGATGTCGACGGAGAGAAGACTGGAAGAAGGGAAAGAAGTGAGTTGTCGGGGAAGGGGAGGGACTCACAGCATCCTGTCATCACGGTTGTAGAAGACTTGGATGAGATTCAGAATGCCCAGGGGACCTTCTGCGATGAAGAATGCACACGTCATGAAGATAATCAACTTGGTCGTCAACTGATTCTTTTCGTCGTTATGAGCATTGGATTTCTTTGCGGAAACACTTGTTTTCTTCACGACTTTTCGAAGTTCTTTGAGAAGGATTACAGTGAGAATTGGGAAGGAGATGCACGGAATGAACTGGAAAAGAGGAAGTTAGGGGGGATGAGCGAGAGAGAGAGGAACCTTGGTAACGATTGCATTGAACATGAGATAGATCCGAAGGACCAGTTGGTTTTCGAATGAAAAGAAAGAGGTCAGGGACAGTGTGAATGGGGGCGGGTGGAAGATGTCTTGGAATTCTGCGCATCTGAATGGAAAGGATTCAGAATCTGAGGGAGAGGAATCACTTACATGACGGGAAGCGGTGTAGTCCTTTCACTGACAACTTCAAATCGAGACATGAAGAATCCGGAGAGAAGACCACTGACACAGAAGACGCAGACAGTCAGAGACCATCCGAACGGCGGTTTCGAGTACTTCACATGCTTCTTATCAGTGGGGTTTCTGATAACAATCACTCGAACCGAAGCCATCAGCACTCCGAGCCATGAACTGCATCTTCGGAAGTGTTCCTGGAGCGACCATGCTGCCAGGTCCATGTAAACCTTCAAGAATTGGGTTGAGGTGACACTGAAAGACTAGATTCTAGGTGATAAAACCCGTGTGATAAGGTACCATTCGGGGTTCTCAATGTCCACTAACATGTAGTGTTTGTAAATCGTATTTAGCATCGTTGAGATGTCACTGATAGCAATTCCTATCATTATCACGTTAGTCGAAGTAGTTCTCATTGATTTTCTAGTCAGAACTATCAAATGAAGAACGTTGACAAAAAGAGAAATGCATCCGAGAAAGAAGTTTGCTTTGTGGAGGTATGCTGCGAAAAAACTGAAGAAATCACTCAAAATGTCAGAAACAACCGGAAAACTTACTTGACGGCATTCTGGATTCCAATGAGAAAACCGTCTCCAGAAGCGGCCATGGCATCGAATAAACAAGCGGGGTAAGTGGCACGTTGGCATTAGTCAATCCTGTAATTTAATTTCATTCATGGAACCCAATTATCAGATTTTGTCATATGAGGAACGTGTTTTCCTCGTATTTAGCTTGAGGCCAGACAACCATTTGTTAGCTGTAGGCGTTGGACGAAGCGCTCTCTCTGTGACAAAGAGAGACTGTTGCTTTGCCCCACCGGATTACCCCAGTGAAGCGGAACCAAAAATTTTAGTTTGTTCAACACTCTCTTTCGAAAGGTCGGAACTCCAGCGTACCTTTGGTAACTGGGTTAAAACCAAATGCAGAGAGCGCTGCGGTAGTTGTATATGCGCATGTACCGACATTTCGCGGGTTCCGCTGTCTGCCATGCTTTGTGTGTCGGTGGGCGGAGCTTGCTGCGCAACTTTTTTTTTGGTGCGCACTCGAGGCGACTACTACGGCTGCGGCCGCAAGCTCCGCCCACATACACACAAAGCATATGAGTCGGCGGAACCCGCGAGATGTCGGTACATGCGCATAGTCAAGTAGCACAGTGCCTTCACCACTTTGGTATTTACCCAGTTACTAAAGGTACGCTGGAGTTCCGACCTTTCGAAAGGAAGTGTTGAACAACCTATAATTTTTGGATCCGCTTCGCTGGGGTTTCCGGCGAGGCAAAATACTTGAGAATATTCGTTTCTGTTCGTGTCAATCAATTTTGATCATAGCAACTGGACGAGTTGATACTGTACTGTTCAAATTGGTCGGGACCACTGATAAACTCTAAAAGGAACTCCTTTTCATTTCTAGAGTCCAAGTTCTCACCGAACACTTTCTTCTGACACGGAGCAGTTGGAAAACGTTGTTCCGATATTGAGATGACATGGAAAAGCAGATGATGCAGTGAATGGAGGCGTTGAATGTGAATATGGCATTACAAAGATAAGTGACGTCCGTGGTGATAACACTGACAATGGGAACTGTTTGAGCGAGAAGGAATGTTTCGATAACTCACAAAAATCCAGCAACACCGTCGTAAAGTGCTTGGAAAACGTATACCAATCCAGTGGGAAGTTCGGAAATAAAGAAGGTGACGGCCATGAAAATAACAAAAGACGTCGTCCGATCGTTTCTGAAACTGAGAAACTGGAGGAGTTATCAGTGTTATCACTGACCGCGTATTGAGCTGCGACTCGTTTAGAACTGATTGTCGTGATCTTTCGGCTTTCCGAAGTTCGACTATTATAAGAACAGTGAAAACTGGCAGTAAGAGACATGGAATTAGCTGAAATGAATTGAGGGTTATGACCCACTTAAGGGATCAGAAACCTTTGACAGAATCCCATTGACAAACAGAAATATGTCGGCGATGATTCCTTTGGAAAATGTGAAGAAAAGAGAGTTGTTCCGGGCATAGACGTCTCGAGATTCAGATTCAGAATACCCAGGGCATCTGAATGATTGGAACACTGAACATCTTTTTGTCCAACCCACTTTTTATCTGGATGCCACACTCCGATTTTGGCAAAATCATACTTGAAAAAGAAAAAGATTGAGAGGAAAGTGCTAGCGAGGAATAAAGAGACAATGACATGAAAACCGACGGACGGCTTCGAGAACTTTTTGGATTCAGTGAGGAATCGGATGAGCAGGTAACGGACGAAGGTCATCGAGACGCCGAGCCACGCGGAGCAGCGACGGAAGTCGTCGCGGAGACACGTGATGGTCCAGTCGAGGTAGATTTTGAAGAGGAAAGACGGAGGGGTGCTGGGAAGGGGAAATGGGGAGGATTCGGAAGGGACTCACCAGGAATCTTCGAGAACGTCTATGACCAAGTTGTTTTTAATGGAGATGAGCATACAGAAGAGGTCGCTGAGTGCGATTCCGATGAGGAGGACGTTGGTCGAAGTGGTCATCATGGAGGATCTGGACAGGATAATCAGGTGGAAGGTGTTGAGGACGGCACCGAAGAAAGAGACTATGTACTCGAAGAAACGACTGCTGTCTCCGATTTTACTGGAACAAGATTTTTCCATTTTTCTGTTTATCTTCGAGAACTAACTGAAAGAAGTGCATCACATTCATCAACTGCTCTCTTGTCGAGTTATCGTAATCCGGGAAATAGAGAAGACTGATTTCGTAATCAGAAGTGTATTCGTTATCGATTAGAGCAGTGGCCATGATCAGAGAGGAGAATGACAAGGAGAAGAACAGAAGAAATGGGCTATGGTCTCCGGGGTGATTGCATTTGGAAAGTGGAGAATAATCGAGTTCTTTCAGGAATCTTTCTTCTGTTTTCTGGTGAACCGAGAACGGGTGTCCGCGCGATTTCGGGAATAAAAAGTGTTCTGCTTCCGAGGGAAGTTGAGAAAAAAAAGAAGCTCGTGACAATGCGTCGAGCTAGTGAGCAAGTTCCGGAACCCCACAATTAAAGCTTACTCACTTACCATGTCAGAAACCAGTCAAGTCAAAACCCGTGTGATCCTTTTATTGTCTTGTTCTTGATGACATGACCGAGTTTTCACTACAAACTACTAATCAAATCGCAAATTCAGATCACCCATAGTCCTCTCATTAATCTACTCTTCGAGAAGTTCCACTCCATAGTCTCTATGGATCATAGAACAGTAACTGCTTACCCTTTTCCAGTCTAGAACTTCTCAACAACATCCCAAGTTCTTTATCGTTATCAGTCCCGAGAGTCCACGCAGACATCAGTCTGCCACTGGAAAACACGCGTCCAGCTCCCAAAGCGCCCATTTCCCCCGCACTGATCTGTAATTTTTAGAAGACAACTACGTCAACCGGCAATGAACACTTATGCGATCACCCCGCCCCCTCACTTTTGCTTTGAGATGCATTTCTTATCATTTCATTTCGAAATGGAAGAAGCAGAGCTGCAAACGCAGAGGGTCTGCGCGGTCCTCGCGTGCTGCACCAACCTTCTCATGACCCAACTCATTCTGAACTTCTCTCCGAAACACATCGGAATCTACAAGTATTTCATGATCTACATTTCCATTTTCGAGATTCTCTACGCAATTCTCGATGTGCTCATTGCTCCGAGAATATTCCTGAAAGACTGTATCTTCCTGATTGTCATTGATGCCAACAAGACATTGCTTCCTAAACGTTGGGTCTACTTCTCAGACGGTTAGTTCAGGTTACTGTACTTATCATAATCCCTCCATTCCAGTGCTCTACTGTGATTTCTTCGGCACTTCAATGGCCATATTCGCCATCCACTTCGTCTACCGATATCTTGTTATCAGCGGGAGCCGACTCCTCTCGACTTTCCACTCCTGGGGCACCACTATCTGGTTGCTCTTCCCGTTCATCTTCGGTACCATCTGGACCATAACTGTCTACGTGACACTCCAACCGACTGCTCAAAAGGATCAGTTCCTTCGGGAACAGTTCCCCTCGAACCACAGTTTCCTGATAGAAGACATGGTGTACCTGGGTCCGCATTTCTATCCGAAAGACGAATTCGGCAATGAAACCATTGACTGGCACTCATTTATTGGGATCGCTACAATAAGTACTATGCTGGTCAGTTGACAAATTATCAGTTATCCTTTCAAAACTCTATCTTTTCAGTCGTTATCAGTAATCACCATGACCTATTTCGGCATCAAATGCTACTGTAAAATGAGTGCGATTGTCTCCCGAACCTCCGGCTCTTCCCACTTCAAGACCCTCCAGTCCCAACTGTTCTACGCCCTCGTCTTCCAAACCGCCATTCCGTTCTCCCTGATGCACCTTCCCTGTTCCTACATATTCTTCTCAGCTCTTCTTTCTTGCGGCAACAAATTCCTCGGCCACATGCTCACCTACACCATAGCCCTCTACCCAGTATTAGACCCTCTTCCCAACATGTTCATCATTAAAAGCTACCGTAACGCCCTGTTCAGATGTGGTCTCAAGAAGAAAACCCGTGAAGCCGGAACCTCATCCCGTATCCAAATGTCCATGTTGGACATGTCCATTGCAAGAACCGGAGTTAGTTCCGCAAGATCTGTTGATCCGAGAACGAGCCCCGCAGTTTCGTAATTTGTTTATTTTGAAAAATGTAAATGGTAATTATAAAGATGTTTGATCAGTGAAAAGCGTCAAAGACCAGAATGTTCTAAACTCGTTTTCCATAAACAATTTCCTGATATTTCTTTGAATTCTTGTTAATCTCTTCATAAATCTTCATCCGTCCGTGCTGATAATCTTCTCTCATTTCACTGTCCGGAAAGTCGATCTTGAAGTATCGATACGGCTGATCCTGTGTGTACTTCTGCCACGTTTCAGAAGCGGAGTTCAGGTTTCCATTTGGATTTCTGAAATTGCAACAGTTCTGCAAGTTTCCTTTTCGTGACTCACCCATATTTCGCAAAGTTCGTGAAGTACCCACTGATCTGATTCATGACCTTCAGATCTGTCTCTGTCGGATTGAATTCCGTGAACATCTGCTCTCCAAAGACGTACTTGAACTCTTCTCCATGAGTTGCTCCTTTGAACGGCAACGCAGACACCCATGGGTTTTCATTGCAATAATCCAGGGATGCCAAGTAAGCAGTGTTGCCGTATTTGGCACATGATCTCACAGATTCCAAGACACCAATGTTGAAATGAGCATCCCCGAGGAACTGGAATCGAATAAATGTTTTAAAGAGAAACTTGTATTGAACTGACATCAATCTGGGCCCTTGTCATTGTTGCTCTGTCAGTCTTATCCTTCCCATTCGTGTAGAAATCCAGAAGTCTTTTCTGAACATCTTCCGAGTTGTCCGTGAAATCCGGACCAAATGCCTCTGCAATTGTCAACCCGAATAGGTTCACTGGGTCAGCAGAACCAGCAAAAAGAAATGCTGAAAGGGAATACCCACATCAAGAAGCAGTTAACTGAACAAACCCAATCCGAGTCCCTCGTACTCTCCGATCGTTGCCATCATGTCCAACTTTGGAGCTTCTTTTCTCAGCTCATCCAATGGTTTCGGCAGGAAATCCCCGTCTATGTTGGGTGCAAATGTCAAGAATCCAGAAGCATTCATTGTGAACCCGTCCATCTTCTTGAAAACTTCAATTTTCTGTTCATCGTACCATTTTAGAAGGCTTTGCGAATCTGAAAACTCAAGGTTTATTCAATTGAAAACTGTTCATTTGACCTCCTCCTGTGAACCCATGATGTTTTGCAAAGTCCCTGAAAATCCTTGCTTGTTCTTCATTCGTCCGTGTTGCAAAGTCACAGTAAGCCGCACCAGAACAAGCAATAAACCGATGGAACAGTTCTGAAACAACACAATTTCCTCCAAAATCTCAGAAATCCCACTGTTGGAATGAGGGCTCAACGCGAGCAAATCGACACTTGCTCCTCCGGCACTTGTCCCAAAAACAGTCACATTCTCCGGGTTCCCTCCAAAAGAAGCAATGTGTTTCTGAACCCATTGAAGTCCGAGAGTTTGGTCCCAAAGACCAAAGTTTCCCTTTGCCACGTCATCACCAGTAGTCAAGAAGCCAAGTGGACCGACTCTGTAGTTGACGAAAACCAGGACGACTTCTTTGAGAGGAAGGACTCCAGAAGTCGAGTAGTCGTGGTTCCTGGAGGTTCCGACTTCGAATCCGCCTCCGTAGATGTAGACCATAACTGGGAGACCATTGGGCTGGAAAAGAAATTGGGGAATCAGAAGGGGAACTATTGGGTTACAAATCCAGCAGACTTCCACCTCGGTGCAAACACATTGACAGTCAAGCAGTTGTCTTCGGAGACTTCTTCAATGTCCCCTGGTACTATCTGAAACGACCGGAATCTTGTTTCTATTCAACCGAATATTTCCTCACCGCCGCAAACTTTCCAGTCTGTGGAGCAGCTGGTCCGTATTTGTAGCAGTCTCTCGGCTCCGTCCACTTCTCCGCTTCAACTGGTTTCTTGAATCGGAGAGGTCCGATTGGAGCCTTGGCGAACGGGATTCCGAGGTAGCCATCGACAATTTTCTCTCCCTGAGTTCAAGTTTGTTTCACATCAATGAGATTCACTCACATGTCGATAGATGTTCCCGCGAATGGGTCCACACGTGGCATTTAGCACCTTTTCGGTTTTCTCAGGTGTCAAGTTGAGCAGAAATGCGCCCATGATAACAGATTGAAGGGGTACTGTCGTTTACCTTTGGTGATGACCAAAGGTAAGCTGGAACTATAAAATCTTTGATTAACCTTTGGTGATGACCAAAAGTAAGCTAACGTACTGTCCCATTATTTTTCTTGCTGAATTGGGCACAGAAATGAACGATTTTGAGCAATGAAGACGTGAAAGAAATGAGTATGGGCCTGTAATTTTGCGCAGTGGCGCGCCGCTGAAAAAAACGGAATCTCGGCAAGAAAAATAATGCGACAGTACCCCTTTTTGAAAGCAAAGACGAAAGTGAAGAGAGTGAGTTATGACTGTTGACACAGAGGTTAATATACCCGGAGGACACAACAGAAATCACAAAAAGAGACACGCTTGGAGAGGGAAACCGTGTCGAAACGGACAGGAGACCACAGATTCAGAAAAAAAAGAGGATTTGTTTGAAGGTTTTATTAAAAATACTATCAATATCAATACAATCATTTATAACTGCTGTGAACTGCTGACCCTTTGAATTGTTGTCACTGACGCAGAGTTCTGAAACTTCCCACTTTTGAAGTATTTTCACTCTGGGAAACTAACTCTTTTCGAACATGGAAATGTGAGAAGGTTGAACACGGTTTTCCTGTACTGAACGGACATCGAGAAATAGATCAAGCAGTGAAGGGAAGAATTGGCAGCGAATATCGCGTCGCACATGAAAGCAACTGTCTGCGAAACTTTTCTATAATAACAAAAGAGTTTGTAAAGTTGGTTGTGGTACTCACTCGGCCCTTGGATCATCATGCCAGATCGCCGCGACAATGTCAAAGAATCCTGTAGGAAACTCTGATAAGAGGAATGTAATGGCGATGAAGACCACAATGATACTGGACCGATCTTGTCGGGATTTCCTTCAAATATTACTTTTCATTCGGACATTTCAATCAACTACCTCATCTCTTGTCTTGCCGCGGAAACTGCTGAACTCGCAAACTTCTTTGCCGTTTTCTTCAACTCGTAGATCAACAGACCTGTTACTGTTGGCAACAGAATGCATGGAAGTAACTGAAAAAAAGACACTTGGGAATGGTTTTCAATTAGTTCGTACCTTCAGAAAAACTCCCTCCCCAATCAGTCTCATCATCGAGAACAATTCGTCGTGAATCTCGAACAAATCGATGTATTTCTGCGAGTAGATCGGTTCTTCCCAGTCAGCCGAATACTCTTCGCAAGTTGTTTTCGGGTGCCACGTGGATGTCATGACAAACTTGTAATTGAAGTAAGAAAGACAAGAGACAGCAGAACTCATGAGGAAAGTGATTGCAATCGTCTTGTAGCCATATCCTTTCTTCGAGAACTTGCTATTTTGATTTGTGATATCAGTGACAATCAGATAATTGATCAACGCAAGAAGAACTGCAAGCCAAGCGGAACACTGACGGAATCCCGAGTGAGCCGAGTTCAAAAACCAGTTGAAGCGCATTTCAAAAAGAGTAGGAGGTGGGGAACTGGAAAACAGACTTTGGCGCTGATGTTGGTGATAGGAATGATGTATGATGGGGGATTCAAATGGAAAACTGACCAGTCTGAACCCTCAGGGGGGACCCAGGTGTAAGAAGCTTTGATCAAGTGGAGCATCAGGAAAAGGTCACAACCCGCGATTCCGATCATTATAACGTTTATGGAAGTGGTCATCATAGTCTTTCTGGTGAGGACGATCAAGTGGAAAATGTTGAGGACTGCTCCGATTTTAGAGAATAACAGGTTGAACCAGAAACTACTTTCTACGATTTCCCTGGAATAAAACAGTTTTGTTATGGAAAGGGGAATGAGAACTTACTGAAAATAAACCATTGAGGTGTCAGAATGCAGAAACGTATCCTCAACAAAGGTACCATCGGAAGCCATAGTGAAATGAAGAAGGAATAAAAGAATACGTCAGGCAACAGACAAGACTGATGAGGAGGCTCTTCATGGCTGACGTACTTTACGTCTTCTGATTCTAGAAAGTCAGAAGAACAGGAAGTTTCCCTGATCTTTGCCATGACCCGATGTCTACGACTAATTAGGACATTTTACATACGAAAATACGGTTTTCTGGGAATGAAAAGCACAAAAGACAGTTCACTTATTCTGCGAATTGCTGAGTTTTGTCACACTTTGGACAGTTGTTACTTGAGTTGATCTCTGGAATTCTTAACATTATTTTTATCATCTGCTATCAGCTTTACCTTCTTGCAACACTGCAGTTTCAACAACTTGAACACTGTCTTCCGGTACTGTAACGAGAACGAAAAGTAGATCAAACAGTGAATAGAAGAGTTGGCAGTGAACATCGCATCGCACATGAACCCAACTGTCTTTGTGATTTTCCTGAACAAATCTTGTTTCTGAAACCTTCACATTGTCTTACTCTGCAATCGGGTCATTGTGATAAATGGCTTCACAAATTTCAGAAAATCCAATAGGAAGTTCTGATAACAGAAATGTAAATGATATGAAGATAACAAGGACTGTTGTTCGATACTGCTGGGATTTCCTGAACAGAACTGAAGTTTTTTCGCAGCCATAGTGATCACCTCGCTTCTTTCCGTGAATTTGAAACTCCCGCATTCCCAAACTTAAGTTGAGTTTTCCTCAATTCATAAATCAGAAGACATGTTAGAGTTGGAAGAAGCAAGCAGGGAATCAGCTGAAAGTTTCAATCGGGAACTGTTCCGTGAGAACCGCACCTTGACGACGACTCCTTCAAAAACCAGTCTCATCCTGGCAAACAGTCCCTCGTGAGCTTCGAACAGCTCGATGCACTTCATTTCGTAAATCGGTTCCTCTCTGTTTTGATCGTAATCATCGCATGTCTTTTCGGGACGCCACGTGCCAGTTAGCACAAATTCGTGATGGAAAAAGTAGAATGCTGCACAGATGACACAGATAAGAAAAGAAAGGGACACTGTTTTGAAACCATAGGCCAGTTTGGAAAATCGGCTATTTTGGTTCGTGATATCAGTGATAATCAGGTACATAACGAGGGAAATGAGGACGGCAAGCCAAGCAGAACACTGACGGAAACCGACGTGCGCCGAGACCAAGATCCAGTCGAAGCGCTTTTCGAAAAGGGAAGGAGGTGGAGAACTGAACGGGATGATTAGGGTGATAATGAAAAAGAACTAACCAATCTGTCCCGATCGGATCAACATGCGACATGGATCCTCTTATCACATTCAGCATCAGGAAGAGATCACAAAGAGCAATTCCAATCATGATCACATTGATCGAAGAGGTCATCATCTGCTTTCTTGTCAGTACAAACAGATGGAAAATGTTGAAAACTGCTCCGATTTTGGAGAAGAACAACTCGAAGTACAGACTGCTTTCAACAATTGACCTAGAAAATAACATCTGAGAAATAATAGGAAACACTGGATTCTCACTGACAAGTGAAAGTAGACCATTGAACTTTGTTTGCTATGGGAGATTTCCTCATAGTTTCCGATATCCAAACTCATTTTGAGAAGAGAAGAAAAGGAGTGTTGGAGAAGAAGAAGACGTTTGGAACAGACTAAAGAGAAGATGCTTCACGGCTGACAGACTTTCCGAATGGAAGAGCATTCTGTGTTTCGGAAATCAGAAGAAGAAGAACATTAGACTCTTGTTAGTTTGAACTCGGATTACACATCTTCTAGAAGGGGGCTCAGCTGTTGACAGATGTTCCGAAAGTATTTTCCGTTTCAGATTGTCTCAATCAGTGTCATTTTCAGAAAAAAGCCGGAACTGTTTCCAATGGTTTCTATTTGCAAGACCACCTTCTGCAACGTGCATTTTCAGTCCCTGAAGTTTGTCCCCTCGTCATTCTAATCATATTTCTCTGACAATCCAATTCACAACATTCTGCACGAGATGTCTGTCCCAATCCCTCCCTGCATCTTGTTATTTTTTCAGTCCATCGACCAAATTGTTTCCTTTTCTATATTCAGGCCATAATTACTTGTTGTCGTGTTGCTTCGTGCGAGTAGGAGGAGGAGGAGCCCTCTCAACGAATTTGAACTCCCGCCGCCGCGCCGATCTCTGTTTTTCTTCCCAAGCTCAGCTAATCAGCCGGGTTGCCGAAGTTCCGGGAAGCAAAACCAGACGAGAAACTGGAAAACTTCCCGATTTCAGTTTTGAGTTTTGAGCATGCCAACAGAAAGTGAGCATCCCAGTTACATGGAGGAGGTGATCGAGGTCATTGAGTGAGTGATTATCAGCTAAATTAAATCAGTCTTTGTATTTTCAGGTCAATAGCGGATCCTCTTAACACTGCCAATCTGTTCTTATCAATGATCAGTGTCCTTATCAATTGTCTTCATCTGATCGTGCTAACTAGGAAGTCAATCAGCTCATCAGCTACCAATTCGATTATGATAGGAATTGCAATCAGTGACATTTTCACACTTCTTCTCACTGTTGAGAAGTTCTTCACTCTGGTAGACATTGAGAACAATGAGTGGTAAGAGGGCCCTTCTGCAGTGGTTCTGAATCAGTTTCCCTTCCAGCATCTCGTCGAATCTGCTCTTCAAAGTCTACATAGACATGCTCTCCTGGGCCTTCCAGGACTACTTCCGTCGCTGTTCCACTTGGCTCGGTCTCTCGATGGCTACCGTAAGAACACTGATTGTCAGGAATGCCCTCAGCACCAGGTGAATAACCATCCGCCCGTTCCAAGAACACGTGCCTTTTCCAGCAATTCGGCTCTTTCAAAGCCATTCTTCGGGCGAATTCTGGTCTGTTCCATTTATTTTTTTGCCGCAATTCCCTCTATTTTCTTCTATTTTCGCTTTCAAGTACTCGAGAACAGCAGGTTTTCATTGCCAATCAGGTGGGTTCGCAGCTCAATAACACTTAGAAGAGATCTTTGATTTCCAGCTGTGAGGAGTTCCAAGACATTCACGACCATCCAAAGTACACGTTGTCACTGACTCAGTTCTTCGAGAGGAATGACAGACTCATCGAGAGAACATTTCTCATGTTCGATGCAGTCGTCTCGAAAGTGAATTCAAATGATTCATTCCAACAACTTCCAATTTCCTTTCAGTTTCTCCCATGCCTTTGCTTTCCGATTTTCACAATTCTTCTGATCCGCGCGTTGCGAAAAGCCAAAAACACAAAGAATTCAGCAAATTCCGAGGAGAAGTGGGTTACTAGAAAGGCACGAGTTCATCTGTTCTCTCAGGAATGATCCCACGACGAAGCTTGTTATTTTCATGACAATTGCCTTCTTTTTGGCTGAAGCACCTCTCGGAATCATATTCACAATCAGAGCATTCTACCATAAGAACGAGGGATTGATGTGAGTCAGGGAATCAGAGCACCAGAAAACGAAAACTTTAATCAATCAGAATCCTCTGGTTTCAGAATCGCCTCCGTCGACGTCATCATCGTGTTTGCGTGTCTTCTGACTATCAATTCCACGTGTCACTTCTTCTTTTGCTTGATTCTCTCCAAACAGTACATGATGACACTGTGCCGAGTGCTGAGACTGGATCGGTTCGGATGGGGTCCGAATGTCTCGAAGAACAAGAAGAGTGGCGGAACGACGAGTGTGTTCAGTCCCCCTTCGATAAAGATAACTTCTGTTCACTAGGCAAATAAAGTTTTCATTTTCATGATCTTTCAAAGTCAGAAGACACCCCGAGTCTACCTCGGAAAACAGACAATTATCCCCTTCGAAAGTGCTCTTTTCTGACGTCTCCGCCCCATCAATTTACCGAAATTTGTTCGTTGGCTCCAATTTGTCCACGCGGAGACCACGAGGAGCCCCCTGGAAGAGTCTATTCTCCAGAATCTTCTGATTTGTTTTATTAATCTGACTCCCTACGTCAGTGCTCCAAAACACTAACGTATCCTGAATGAGAGATCAGTAAATACAGCTGTAACTGCTCTAGGTACCGATAATGAAAAAGCCGAGTCAGATGGCGGAGATCTCCGAGATTATCGAGTGAGTTCGTGCCACTTTGTACCTCTTCCAACTGTTATCTTACAGACTAATCGCGAATCCTCTGAACACTGCCAACCTGATACTTTCTGTCGTCTCCTTCTTCATAAACTCTTTCCATTTGATTGTCCTCACTAGGAAATCCATTTGCTCGTCTTCCACCAACTGGCTGATGATAGGAATTGCTATCAGTGACATCGCAACTCTCTTTTTGACTGTTGAAAAGCATCTTGTTCTGTTAGACATTGAACGGGATGAATGGTATGGAAGTGCGGTCTACTGGACTGACCTCATAGTTTCAGTGTCACTTCCGATTCACTGCTTGGAATCTACATCGGCGTTTTTTCTTGGGCTTTGCAGGACTTTTTCCGAAGATGTTCTACGTGGCTAGCACTTCTAATGGCCATTATCAGGATTCTGATAATCCGGAATGCTCTCGACAAAAAGTGAGCTATCTCAAGAACAGGACAGGCTCAACAGAACACTTCCAGACTCTCGAAACCTTCATTCGGTCGCTTTCTGGTCGCACTGATCTTTGTTTTTGCTTCGATCCCTTCTGTTTTTTATTATTTACGCTTTCAAGTGTTGGAAAACAGCAGAATCCCACTGCCAATTAGGTTTGTAGCACAAGCACTTTCCGATCTATGGTTTGTTTTGCAGTTGTGACGAATTCCAAGATATCGATGCGTTTCCCAAGTACAGACTTCAACTGATGACTTTGTTCAGACTAGAAAATCAGTTAGTGTTAAGGGTGTACCTGATGGTCAACGCGGTCATCTCCAAGGTATTCAGGTATGACTCAACGGATCAAATCGATCAAGTCCTTTACAGTTCCTGCCGTGTCTCTGCTTCCCTCCGTGCACTTTCCTTCTGATCCGAGCATTACGATCAGCCAAGAACAAGTCGAACGTATCATCTACAGACGAGAAGTTCGTTTTTAAAACTCTTGGCTAACCCTTGATTCCCAAACTTTCAGGTCCGATCCGACAACAAAACTAGTTATCCTCGTGACCATCGCCTTCTTTTTGGCCGAAGCACCTCTAGGAATCATCATCACGATTCAAGCCTTTTTCCACAAAAACAATGCTCTAATGTGAGAATTCACAGGAAACAATTGTGACTTCAACTTCATTAATTTCCAGAACAGCTTCAGTGGACACTGTCAGTGTGTTCACCTGTCTTCTCACAATCAACTCCACGTTGCACTTCTTCATGTGCGTCTTTCTCTCCAGACAATACAGAAAAACTGTGAAAAGGTTGTTGAAATGGGAGAAATTCGAGAAGATGGTCGGATTGTCGAAGAACCGAGTGAGCAAGGAAACGAGACACGGCAGCAGCTTCATGGTCAGACTGCCTTGATTTGCTGCCGGATCAAGGATTCGTATTGCTCAGATGCTCTCCGGATTGCGGGTACAAACTCTGAAAACATGAGATTTACTTCCAAATTCTCTATTTTTCCAATCACTTTCTTCGTCTTTGTTATCAGCTCTCTGACTGTTTCCCTATAATTTTGAGACAACGAGTAGCAAATGAAACATTGAATTATGGAGTTCAGCATGAATATTGTCATGAAGATTGAGTTTATGTTAGCCACAATCAATCTGAAAACTGATTTGAATACCAGAAGTGACGACGAAACACGTACAGTAATCCAGGTGCCGTGACAACTAGAGATTGGAGAATCGTTGTGATGCCAACGGGAAGATCAGAAGACATGTGAGAAAGGGTCATGTAGGTCACCAGTTTCGTAGTTTTGTCAGTTCTGAGCCGTGTATTGTGTCACTCTTTACACTCTTCTCATTACCTTCCAGTCGGTCCTATTCGGTTTCTTATTTTCTGCGCAAGTCGCAATTCCCTTATCAAAATCATCGTTAGCATTGGAAACAGGATTCCGGGAACAATTTTCGAGAATGTTCCATCGAGAAAGTAATAGATACGGTGGACGATGGCGTTGTTCATTGTGAACAGTTCACTCATTACGAGTCCGTAGTTCGGTTCACTGTAGTTCTTCGGATACTCTGAACATCTGGAATAGTCAGTTGATGGTTTCTTGGCGTTACTATGTAACTACGTTTCTGGAGGAACCCAAGGTTCGTATTCTTTGATATCATAACGCAAAATGGAGAGGATGGTGAGTGGGAGGGCAAGAAAGAATGTGCAGAGAATCAGAATCGCTCCGTTTCGTGGTTCTGTTAGTTTATGGAATCTGAATAGAAAAATAAGGAACTTGAAGAGCACGATTGCTCACTTTGAATCATTTGCCGATTTCAGAATGATGAGTCTAGTAGAAGACATCAGGATGCCGAGCCACGTGGAGAAGCGGCGAGAGTAGTTGCTGGTGGCATAGACAATGTTCTGGAGATGTTTTGCAGTCAGTGATAGGGGCGGATGGCTGGAGTGATGAATTATAGAACGGGAATTGCCGAACATCTCATACCATTCTGGAAACGGTCCTTCCATCTGAATGATTCTTGTCTCCAACAAAGCAGTCATGTACAGCAGATAATTGACGGCAACCGCTAACAGACACATGTTTATCACTGTTTTCCTCATTGATTTTTGTGATAAAACAAGCGAATGAAAAGTTACAATCAGAGTTGCGACAACAGCTATCACGACATTGCAACTGTTCACGAAACTCGCGATTGCACTGAAAAACGATGATGTATCATCAGAAATCAGAAGATCTCACGTTATTCTCAAGTTCAGGTAGAACAGAGCTCTTTTCGTTTGCTCATTGAAGTTCGGGAACATTGAATTCGCCATGTCAACAGTGTATTCGCAGCTCATTGAGGTCAGTGGATTGGGGAATGAAGAACAACAAAACATACGAAGCAAAGGCAGTGGAAACCAAATTAGATCGGAGCAAATGCAAAATGTCTCGGAGTAGAGTACAAAGTAGAAAGCAGCTGTTCCAAATGACTACTTTGGAGTCTGAGTCAGACAAACTGGGCTGACTAGAAGTTGAGTCGAAAAGAAAAAAAAGCTGATTCTTGAGGTTACGGAGAGTTCGGTTCAGCTACCGTTAGTTGCACTTTGAACCTCTGTCGACCTCGGGTACAATCTCTGAAAACTCCATAAACTAGATTTAACTTTTCCGAATTCATTACATCTCTGACTGTTGCCAATAGATCCTTCAAAGTTTCTCTGTATTGTTGTGAGATCGCGTAGTAAATGAAGCATTGAAAGACTGAATTCAACATGAAGATTGTCATGAAAATGGAGGTCAGGTTTGTAGTGATGGAACTGAAATTTTGAGAAGATCAGAAGAAATGAAGTTGTTGAATACAAGAATCCGGATATATTGATAATCCACGACTGGATAATGGCGAGAATTCCGACAGGAAGATCGGAAAACAAGTGGGAAAGTGTCATGTAGGCGACGAGTCTCGTTGTTTTTTCATTGCTGAAAGTGTCGATTGAACCGAGGGAATCACAAGAGAGAGAGAGATATACTTTCTCGTAGAGACCGTTCCGTTTTTGAGCTTTCTTGCTGATTGCAACTCTCTTATCAGCACAACTGTTAGAATAGGGTACAAGATTCCAGGAACTGCTTTCGAGAATGTTCCGTCCAAGAAGAGGTACACTTGATAGATCAAGGAGTCATTCCATTCAAAGAGGGCGCTTGTCACGAGTCCGTAGTATGGTTGACTGTAGTTTTTCGGAAAGCCGGAACATCTGAAAACATGTATTTGTGATTGGATTCAGAAGAGTTTCAACGTCTCAGCTGGAGTCCATGGATCGTATTCTTCGATTTTGAATCGAAGAAAATAGAAAATACTGAGTGGAATAGCTAGGAAAACTGTGAAAAGGATGAGTTTCCGTCCGTTTTTCAGTTCAGTTATCTTGCGAAATCTGAATTAGATCACCCATCGATCAAGTGTTTTTCTTGGTTCAGGAACCTCGAATCAGTTGAAGATTTCAGAATAATCAGTCTGATAAGAGCCATCGAAATACCGAGCCACGTGGAACACCTACGGGAGTAGTTGGTGGCAGTGTAGAATATGTTCTGGAGGTGTTTCACGAATAAAGGAAGGGGCGGCTGACTGGAAACAACAACTTATTGTTATTTCGGAAAGGTGATGAGACAAGAAGGAATACCATTCGGGAGTTGCTCCTTGCCATTCAGCAAGACTTGTTTCGAGAACAGTTGTCATGTAGACGAAGTAACTGATCGAAGTAGCCAGCATGCACTCGTTTATCACTGACTTTCTCATCTGTTTCTGGCATAGAATGACAATGTGAAAAATCAAAATAAGAGAACAGAAGAAAGCGATGACAGTATTGTTAGCGTCGATCGCACGGGCCACAATTCTGAATGTTTCGGAATGAGTTTTTGAATTTTCAAAGAGCCAACGTTATCCAGGAATCCACGTAGAACAGTTTCTTTGTTGTTGGCTCATCGAAATCAGGAAATAAGGAACTCGCGTAGTCAGGATCGTATTCAATTGCCATCCAGCAAGAAAGAAAAAGAAATCACAAGATCAAGACCGGAAAATTGTGCTAGCTAGTACTGAGAGCATAAACGAAATCGAATTATGGTTCGAGTTGGTGTAAATGCTGTCTGATAACTGGAGTTTTACGAGAATGTTCTGACAGATCAGGTCTCTGAGTAAGAGCTGTGCACTTTCGTGTTAATAAGTTCGCACCACGAAGACAACGTCAAGTGCCGATTCCCGTCACGAAATTTCAAACGTTTCAACTGGAACTATGAAGAATTCACAGGACAAAATGAATTTTTGAATCAAGTATACGTATATCGACAACTTAGCACAGTTTGAATCAATGACACACGAAAATATGAGAATAAATGAATAAATGGATGGTAACAGGAAATGCGGTAAGGATGGATGAACTATCGTTCAAGTTCGCTGTTCGAATGATCCCAAAACTCCATCAGTTCTTGAGTCGTCATGGGTTCATCTTGTTTCACCCAGCAGTCCGAATCAATGAGGATCGGCGTGTCAGTGTCACGGTATTCCAATTGCCTCCTGGAAAAGATAAACAATGCGAGGCCGGAGGGAAAGAAGGGAATTACATGTTGTCCAACCCGTGAAACACGCACAAGATGACGGTGCTGGTGAAACAAGATACGAGAAACATTCCGATGATGGACTTCAGCGAAGGGACAACTGAAATTCACAGGAATTGTTGATTTGCATCGAAAGTTTTGAGATACTTACCGGTCACTCGATCACAGTCGAATATGACATGGATCTGACGGTTTTCGTACTCGACATTTGTTCCCGTGCTTCGGGAAACAATACCGGAGCACCAGTTGGAGAGCGACTCCGAAACGTAGTGATAGGCGAACACTTTGCTCTGAAAAATGGATTGATCGAAGAGTTTTGCACGGAATCTTACTGAGTCGCCGATTAAAAATGGCTCATTGAAGACGTTTTTCTCGACATTTTGCATCGGGTGCAGTATAATTTCCGACGGAACGCTCATATTGTATTGCGACAACTTCGTTATTCTGAAAAACAATACATTAAGTCGAGTATCCGCAAGGATTTATGGAAGAAAACTAACGTTTTCTGAGTGATTTCCTCCAGTTCATTCAGGATCGAATCATCTAGTCTCCAATGCTCGGTTTTTTTCTGGAAAAGTGCGAATCCGGGGCGAGCTTTGTAGTTTGCGGCGACTCCGACAGCGAGCGACAGGAATATAAAGTTGAGCAGACCGCCCATGTCTGAAAACAATACTAAGTTGAAGAAAAAACGAAGAAAATCGGCGAGGAAATCGAAAAGAAAAACGGGAAATAAGAAGAGAGTCGAGAGACGTTTTGAAATCAAAAATTCAGCGCCAAAAGAGCTTCACAAGAGAGCGCAGTTGCAGCAAGCTCCGCCCATCGCCACACAAAACTTGGCGACGGGCGGAACCCGCGAGTTGTCGGGACATGCGCCCACTCAAGTACCGCCGCGCCTTACACTCTTTGGTTTTAACCCAGTTACTAAAGGTACGCTGGAGTTCCAACCTTTCGAAAGAGAGTGTTGAACAAACTGTAATTTTTGGATCCGCTTCGCTGGGGTTTCCGGCGGGGCGAACATTGCAATACTTCAGGCACACCACTGTTTGACTCACTGCCACCGGCTAACTACATCTCGAAATACTTGTATCCCCCGCGATAACAAAACAAATCGAGATGTGCCTATAAAACAGCGGAATAGCCGGAAATGAGCGCGCACGAACAGCTCTATTTACCAGTTGTCTTCATTCTGACACTTCTCGTGACATGGCTTCCCTACCGGTCTACTCGATGGCAAGTATCTTCTCGACGACTGGATTCGCGGCTACAGTAATCCTAAACGTGACTTTGGTCTTCCTGACCGTATTCCACACCCGTCAAATCGACAACACCTACAAGTTTCTCATCGTCGTTTTCGCCTCTCTCTGTCTCGTTTTCTCGTTCATCGAAATGCTCGTCCATCCGTTTTATCACTCGTACAACGGCGGTCTCATCAACTTCAACATGGTCAAATGGCCCGGATGGTCCCAGCAATGGGTTACTGTACTTGTCGCTTCCTACTCCGGAGTCTACGTCACCATCGTCTCTTTCTTCACTGTTCTCTTCGTTTTCCGGTACTGGACCATGTTGAGGTCAGCTGACTCGACTGATATCTTATCACACTTATCACTTTCAGCAGTCCAATTCTTAACTTTTTCAAAGGATGGAAACTCATGATTCTCGTGTTATACGCTGTGTTTTTCGGTTCTCTCTGCGGAGTTATAGTTCTGTATTACGGAGTCATCGACGACTACTCCAGGGATTATCTGCGAGAAGTCATGTGGCAGCACTACGAACTCGACGTGAACACTGTCTCCGGATACGTGGTCATTGCCTACGTGAGTCCTACAGTAATCCTACAGTAAACCCTTCCGTTCAGGACCAAAACGGAGACCTTCGCTGGAACAGTTTCATGTTCTCATTCGGCATCATCTTCCTCATGGGAATCCAATTCTCCATTGTCGGATACTGTGGTTTTCAGATACATTTCAAGATGAACGAGATGCTAAAAAACGTCTCTGAAACTCACCGTCGTCTCCAGTACCAGTTCTTCAAGAGTCTCGTCCTCCAAGTGAGAACCCTACCCGATCCTTCCCCCAGCTCCTTCCGATCCTTCAGATCACCTCCCCCACCCTGACATTCTACATTCCGGCCGTCGCCATCCTCACAGTTCCCTTCCTAAACCTCGAATGGAGTCTTCCGACCGGTCTAATCGTTTGCTCCTTCTCAGTTTATCCTCCAATTGACAGTGCCATTCTGATGTATGTCGTGTCGGATTACCGTAAGATTATCAAAGGTTGGTTGTACAAGAGACAAGTGACAGTTGTGTTTTGAGCTTTTCTCACGAATCCATCCACTATGATCACCATAAACACGACGGCTTCAAGTGGGGCCACGGAGACTTCCCGACACGTCTTCATGCCACGACGACTCGCCAGACTCACCCAATCCTCGTGGTTCTGAAAGTTCACTTCGAATGTCTTTCATGTTCAAAAGTTCAACTCCCAGATGATTATCAATAAACTTGTAGACAGTAGTTTATGTTCTTGACCTATTTGTTTTCGAAAAATCTCAAAAGGACATGAATATCCGGTTGCTGAAAAGACTGAATGCTTGAACAGAACCGAACGATTTCTGTTTGGGCAATGAGAATTCAGAGTTATATTCGAGTCAGTACAAAACATGGAATACACAAGAAGCAGATCTAACGGAAAACATGGAAGAGTCTCTGGATTCCTCTTTTTTTTGAACGCCCTGTTCAGATATTTCAGAATGTCTCCAATTCAGCGAAAGCAAGAACCGAAGAGATGACACTTCTCGGATAAAGATCTTTCATTCGCAACAAAAGAGATCGATCAGAATCTATGTCTACAGTAGTCACTTTCGAAGTTGAACATGAATATCCTCAGATGATGGGCTTCCGACGCACGGAATATGCCGAACTTTCCGTCGACAATGACTTTCTTCACAAAGTTCATGAATTTCAACTGGAACTCGGAGTTTTGTACAAGTTCGGTGAACTGGTTCAAGTGGACCTGAAAGTTAGGCATAAATTGGGGTCAGCTCTGAACGACCTACTTCCAAGTTGACCTGACACACTACAATTTGGTTCTTGTCGAATATCCCGTCTTTTTCCAAAATTTGAAACAAATCGTACTCGGCGAACTCGGCGTCAATCCACAAATTGTCGATTTCCTGAATGAGCAGTTTCAGTTTTTTGAGAAAGTAATTACAGCTCACATTGAGTTTCAAATCTTCTTTGACAAATGCCAAAATGTCTTTGTGTACCACTGTTTTGTCCACGTAAACACCTAAAAACATTTGTCTTGGATAAGATTCCGATCTTTCTCTTACTGTCAACCAGCACACTTGCATTCGATTTCCCCGATTTCATGCCGACTGCAAACGGAAAATACTTCCCAAGTGTCGAGTAAATCTTCGAATTCACACTGCTCATCGGGTCTGCTCCGTAGAACTTTACCAGCTTTCCGAGCTTTTTCATTTTCTGAAAAAGACAGCATACCACTTGTTTCTTGTCCATTTCAAACCCTCTCAAAGTTGAGTTCCGCCGAGATGTCCTCTCCGATTCCAAGAGTTATCAAGTTGGTTTCCGTGCTGTTCTGAACAATTGTTTTGGTGAGAAATCTACGTAAGTTTTTCGTCTGGGACAACGGAAATTATAAAGATCAGATACCTTTTCAGAAGTGAGACTCAACAATAGACTCATCTTCTCCTGAACTCACATCTTTCGGAAGGATGAAATGTTTCCTATCATCTCGATTCTTCGTCGTTATCAATCCCAAATCTGCTACTCCCGACTCCTTATCACACTTTCCGGATGTCTTCTCGAACTTTTTCCAGAACTGAAACTCTTCTTTTCTCTCGCCTTCTGCCCGTTTTCCTACCACTTTCGCATCCTCCACACTCATCCAGTTCTTCTCTGCACATTGCCTCCATTTCTCGAATACTTCTGTTTTGTTGCCAATCAAATCCACTGTCATCAGATCAATATCGTCTTGTTCCACTTCGGAAAGATTGAATTCTGCTCTCTGAAACCCCTCCAAAGTACTCCAGAAACTCCATCGAAACTCACCGAGTACAGTGTGAAAACGAGGAAAACGAGAGTGACGCAAGAAAGAGAAAAGAGGAGTTGGCATCGGGACATGAACATTTGCGAGTGACGCTTATCCGCTGGAAGGATCTGTTCCAAATTCCGACACTAACAAGATCCGGAGAATCCGAAGAGGGCGTGCTAATTTGTGAGAACAAAAGGTCATTTGGGTAGGGCGACTTCACTGAAGCCTTCTGAAACTCTTATTGACCCTCCTGGTCTAGATCAGTGATATTTCGATCTGCATCGAAATTATCAGTGAATCGTCTGCTTATCAGTGCCCAACTACGAAGTACACCTCCTATAAAATACTCTTTTTGACCGTTATCATCAAAAGATCAGTCCCGCTCAGCAGTACATAAACCAGTCGACGGAGGCGAGAAATGTGACACTTTTCAGTCTCGAATTGACAAACATGAGGTGAGTTTCTGGTGTGTACCTAGTAATGTTCAATTGTTTGTTTCAGTGAAGATTTCGAGAATCCGGTTGGAGTGAACGAAGCGAAGGAACGTCTCGGGGACAAGTTCGAGGCATTGCATTTGGACACGAAGATCTCTGTTTCTCACTCGAAACCACTGACTAATGTGGATCCAGTCGTCGTGCCGATCTTCCATTCGAGCACTTATCGCTTCAAGACCATGGATTTGTATCATGAACCGAATCATGTAAGCAGGTTCATCACTACAAGACTGACCTACATTCCAGGGCTCCAACTTTGTGTACCGTCGATGTGGAAACCCGACAACAGAGAACGTGGAAGTAGTGATCAACGAGATCGAAGGAGGCGCCGGATCACTGTCTTACAACTCGGGACTCGCTGCCATCAGTGCAGTCCTTCTCGAGTTCCTTGACGCCGGTTCCCATTTAATTTCGATGAATCCAATCTACAGTGGAACTTCTTCTTTCATAAATGAGACTTTGAAACGATTCGGAGTGGAAGTCACGTTTATAGATGTTCAGAAGGAACAGAACTTCGCATTGGCTGTTGAGAAGGCGGTGAGACCGAATACGAAGATGATCTACTTCGAAATCATTGCGAATCCCTCAACTGCCGTCCCGGATGTTCTGGGAACTCTGGAAGTGGCGAAGAAACGCAATGTTAGTTGACACAGTCTGAATAACTGTTGAGAGAGAATTCAACTTCAGATTCGCACTGTCATTGATGCAACATTCGCGTCTCCATACAACATTCAACCCTTGAAACTTGGAGTAGACGTCAGTATTCATAGCTGGTAACCAACCGTTGAACCCTTTCCCCCTTACAATTCTTTTTTTCCAGTTCCAAATACATCGGAGGTCACACTGACGTCATTGCCGGAGTTGCCACGTTGGCATCTTACGATGACTGGAAACGACTCAAGATGCAGCAGTTCACAACTGGAAGCTCCATGGTAACAGAGTCACGGGTTCTCGAAACAAGTTTGATTCCAGTCGCCCCACGATGCTGCCCTGGTGACCCGTGGTCTCAAAACTCTTGCTCTCCGAGTCGACAGAATCTCCCGGAATGCACAGAAGATTGCAGAGTTCCTGGAGAAGCATCCGAAGGTCGTCCGTGTCTTCTACCCGGGTCTTCCCTCGCATCCCCAACACGAGAACGCCAAGAAAGTTATGAAACAGTTCTCCGGAATGATTGCATTCGACGTGGGAACGGCAGAGAATGCGGTGAAGCTTATCGAGGTGAGAACAATTCAGAAGACGCAGCCAACTGTTTCTTCCAGAGTCTCCAACTGATAATTCATGCAGTTTCCCTCGGAGGAACCGAGTCTCTCATCGAACATCCGCTGTCGATGACTCATGGAAAAGAGCTGATCCGTGACGATGGCACCCCGACTGTGGCACCGGGACTCATAAGATTCAGCACGGGAATCGAGAATGTGGAGGATATCATCGAGGATTTGAGAGCTGGGTTGGAGAGATTATGAATATTATGTTATATTTGTTTACAAGTTATGAGTAAACTGAGTTATTTTTATTGTTATTCTTTCTGCATTCGCTTACACGTCTCTTCATTTCCCCAAAACCACCTTTCTTCCGGAGTGCGCGCCCCTCTCTGCGTCTCTTTTTCCGGAGAAGACAAGGCGCCGCCCCCTCCACACGCATTATTCGGCAGTGCGCGGAACCCGTGAGACGTCGGTCCATGCGCTAGTAAACCCCTGCCGCACTTCGTGACGTCTTCGTTTCTTGTAAACGTGCAGGGCCTTTTCCAAGACCCTAAGAACAATTTTTGGAGCCCTGACTTAGGTCAGGGTAAAAGTTATGAACATGATTCAGTTCATAAAGTGTTTATTAGTTGATAGGTTGATGTCTATGTCATCTGAACACTGACAGTGCTCGCTTTCTGTTTGGGTACGGGCGTCAGAACAATGTGAAAGAACTTCAAAACAACACTACGGTACTGCGAAGACATCAGGAAACAAATAACGCAGTGGCCAGAGGCATTCACGACGAAAATAGCATTGCAGAAGTGATTAACGTACGTGGCGAGATACCTGAAAACAATATTAGAGGCGGACTAAAAGTCGTAGAAAAGAAGTGATTACAAATAGCCCCAATCTGTGTAGGCCACTTGGAAAACAGTGGAAATGCCGATTGGGAGCTCGACGATAAAGAAGGAAACGGCCATGAGGATGACGAGACCCGTCGTTTTGTCGGTGCTGAAAACAGGTGTTTAGAAGAGGAAATGGAACGGAACGGACTTGTTTCTCTTGTTGCAGTTGGATGTTTTTCGAAGAGTTTCCGCTTTCCGAAGTTCCAGAATTAGAAGAAATGTGAGAATTGGAAGAAGAAGACACGGGATGATCTGGAGAAGATAATGAGTTGATAAGTAAGAGTGATAAGGGCTCACTTTGGAAATAGTTCCATTGACCAGCATGTACACTTTTATGAGTACTCCGTTGTACATTGTGAACAGAGCAGACACTTTCTGAACTGGAACCGGGAGTACTGTATCCAGACGGATGCCGGTGCAGTACTTCTGCGGTCTCCACGTTCCTTCGATCACCATGTCGTAACGGAAAAAGTATACTGTAGAGATGAGTGTGCTGGCCAGATAACTGCCTGCGACGGCTTGGAACCCGAATTTGACCTCGGCAACGTTTTGAAATCTGGGTCTCGCCCCGAATTTGATAACGAAGAACCGGATGAAAGCCATGAGGACACCGAGCCACGTGGATGACCGACGGACCATGTCTCGAATAGTTACGAACACCCAGAAGAGTTTCGTGGCGAAGTGGGAAGCCGGAGGGGAACTGGAAAGGGTCCGTTATTTCGGAGTGTCGTTGGGACTCACCAATCGGTCCCTTCGCTGTCAAACATCCATTCACTCGTCTGGATTGTGGCCACCATTGCGACGAGATCGGTGAGGGCGACTCCAATCATTATCGATATGATTGAAGATGTCATCATGGATTTGCGAGTGAGGATTATCAGATGAAACGTTGTGACACAGATTCCGATGATGGCCAGGTACACTTGGAGTTTGACGACTGGACGAGCGATTTGCCTGAACAACTCAAACTCTAGATGAAAAAGTCGAGAGTTTCGCTTACTCGAGTCCCAATAATATCTCGTGAAGAGCCATTTTGGTGACATTGTCAGATCCGGGAAACATGAACGTGGCATGATCGTAGACAGAAGTAGTCGAGTCCATGAGCCGAAAAATGATACGAATGCGTGAGGAATAGAGCAAAAAGTGTCTGGAAAGTGATTGGAAAAGGCAATTGGATAACAGTGGCAGAGCTGTTTTCACGCGATTCAATCAGAGTTTCTGACTGGGAAAGGTGTCGAGATCACACGAGAAACATAACAACCTTTGTTCGGTCTCGGCCAATTCTGTTTCATTTGAAACTCAATTTGGATAAGGAAGTTTGACCTTTTGTTGTTTGAACATGTAACAAAATGTTGAAGTTCGAGGGTCTACGATGGGACAGAGAACTGGGAGTACATTCATGATTCCAAGTTCATGAAGAGTACTCAAATTGAGTTATCACAATCATTTATCATTGAGACAATCAAATCAGTGATAACCTTATGATCTTGTCAGCTCGCTGCAAAAGTTCGATGAAGTGTCATCGGCCCAGCGACACTGAATCCGTTCCCGTTGCTCACAATTGCAATCCCTCGACTGTTCTGGAACACGACTCTCATCTGACCTCTCTCCTTTTCCTACTTTTTTCCTATTCATCCCGAACGCCTTCACAACGGTCCTTCGGTACTGGGATGACATCATGAAGCACATGAGAGAGTGACACGTGGCATTCACCAGGAATATCGTAGTGCAGATGTGATTGACGTCACTGGTTATCAACCTGAACAAGACTATGATTAACCGAATGTGATAAGCGATCAAACTGACAGATATCCAGTACCGGTGTGCAGAGCTTGAAAACTGATGGAGATGCCGACTGGAAGTTCGACGAAAAAGAATGCGACTGCCATGATGATGACTAGAATTGTGGTTCGTTCTGATCTGAAAATAGAGACAGTCAGTGCATCAGGGGATCAGCACACCTCTTTTTTCTTATGCTGGAACCAATTGATCCTTTATGCGATTGAGAAATTATCGAGAGGAGAAGAACTGTTAGAATTGGTAAGAATACGCAAGGGAGAATCTGGAATCTTTCATTTAGCACAATATTTGAGTAGAGCATACTTTGGACACAAAACCGTTGAAGAACATGAACCATCGGCCTAGTCTGCTGTACTCTGTGAATACTGTTGACATTCTTTGAACAACAATCGGAAGGACAGTAGATGGGGAGTAGTCGGAACAGCTGGAAAGTGAGAAGTTCTCATTGAATCATGAGTAAGAGTTACGTCGTGGATGGCCTCCATTCGCTCTCTAGTTCAAAATCAAAACGGAAATAATAAACGATAGAGATGATGGAACTGAATGCGAAACAAACCAGACAGCAGTAGAATCCGAAAGGAATCGAGGATATACTTTGAAATTTGTGTTGCGTGCTGAATTTGATGACGAGATATCTGATAAGAGCCATCAGGACACCGAGCCACGTGGATGCACGACGGACAAAGTCACGGAAGACAAGAAAGGCCCAGGAGACACGGTATAAGAGGAGAGAAGCTGGAGGAGAACTGGAAGAGAAAAAGTTGGGACACGGGAGGGCTTTGGTTACCATTCAGTGCCAGCAGTGTCGAACATGACACCACTTGACACAAGTGTGGCCACCATGGACACGAAGTCACAGAAAGCAACTCCAGTCATCATGGAAATGACAGAAGATGTCATGACGGACTCTCTGGTCAGAATGAAGAAGTGAGGGATTGTGAGAAGAATCCCGAGAACGGAAATGTATACTTGGAAGATTATACTCGAATGAGCAACTTTTCTGTAAAAATGTTTGATATTTGTTCAGAGAACCGGTGTGAATCACCCCAGGAACATCTCCAAACTGATCATTTTGTAGCCGACAGCAATGTCAGTGTCAGGAAACAGCTCTTGGGCTCTATCGTACGTCACCTCCTGATTGTCCATTGATCAAGGAAATGAAGTGAGTTAGCAAAGGAGAAAGAAAAAGGAACTCGGCAGGTGGGAGTGGATTAAAAATATGAAAGGTAATCATGATTCGAGACGAAAACACAGCTGCAATCGACGCGTGTTCTCTTTTTCCCTGAATGAACAGTTTGGTTTTTTGAGGGAGTGTCAACAGTGAAAATAGTTCGTTTTTGAGATATCAGTTCCAGTAATTCTGTCTCCTCCTATATATTCCCTTCTTTTGCCTAGTCCAATTCTTCAGTTTGCCTCCCTCCGAATTCCGGAGGTCTTTTGCTACCTGTCACATTTCCAATCAGTCAACTTGCAATCGCCAGTTTTGAGAAATTAGTTCTCAGGACACCAACCGAACTTTCCGCCCGGAGTTTTTCATACAGAATGATTTTCCAGTTCTTTTATTCTTGTCAGATTCAAAAAATTCACATAAAAGTTCAAAAGTATGAGCAAGTTAGCACTAGGGACGTCACTAATCAAATCAATTTCGTCTTGATCACATTTGTCTGATGCTTTTTAGAGAACTGTTGTTGGATATCTGAAGGTAGCTGATAAGGAAGTTATCATTTCATCAGTGAACTTACATTCTGTATTGCCACCGATACAACAGTCCGTTTCCCGTATTCACTGGCAACTTCTGATGATTTTTCGCCTTTGATGAATTTGCGAACGGTTTTCCGGTACTGTGAAGACATTACGAAGAAGATGATGCAGTGGATTATGGAGTTGAGGGTGAAAAGGAGATTGCAGAGGTGGTTGACGTACGTGGCGAGCAACCTGAATAGAATACATTTGGAGAAGTTCGTGGTTTGAAAACTGACAGAAAACCGATCTCCGTGTATGCGACCTGGAAGATTAGGGCAGTTCCGATGGGGATTTCAGCGATGAAGAACGAGATGGCCATGAAGATGACAAGAACAGTTGTCTTCTCAGTTCTGGAAGAAATAGAAAATCACTTTTCTTCTTGAAATTCACATACGATTTGCCCTTGTCCGGGGAGTTCATCAGTTCTCTCGTCTTCTTCGCCTGACGCAGTTGAGAAATCAGAAGACCCGTTAGAAGGGGCAACAGGATGCAGGGGAGGATCTGAACAAAATATGTTTTAAAACTGATAAAATGACTCACTTTTGATGTCAATCCGTTGATGACCATGAATGACTTCCCAACTATTCCATCATTCCATGTGAACAGAGCTGATGGTTTTTGAGTGAAAGATGGTTCCTCAGTACTCGGAGAGTAGTCCGAACAGCTGAAAAATCGTCTTTCCTTTTCAGAATTCATCAAAAGAGCGATACTTCGTGTTGGGTTTCCATGTTTTATCCTCAACAATGTTGTATCGAAGCCAATAGAACACCGAGAGTACTGCACTGGGGACCAAACTGCCCACTACAGCGTACATCCCGAACCGTGGTTTCGACATTCTCAAGAAACTCGGATTCATTGCGAACCGGAGGCCCGCAAATCGAATCAGAGCCATCAGGACACCGAGCCACGTGGAGGAACGATGGACCATGTCACGGATAGCAATGAAGAACCAGAAGATTCGGAAGGAGAGCAGGGTGGCTGGAGGGGAACTGGAGAAAGGATGGGTTCAGGGGAGTGGAAGGGGACTTACCAGTCGGTGCCTTCCGTTTCGTATAGCATCGACTTTGACTTCATCATTATTGCCATGGACAGGAGATCGAAAACAGCCACACCCATCATTATTGTTATCACTGATGAAGTTATCATTGCTTTTCGGGTCAGGACCACTAGGTGACAGGAGGTGACAAGGACTCCGAGAATGGCGATGTAGAATTCGACTTGGACACTTCCGTGACCAACTACTCTGAAATGTTCAATGATTCTGATCAGAAAACTATTCACTTCACACGTACTGTGCAATTTTAAAAACTTGAAAAAGGCACTCTCTTGCATATTCTCCTGAATCCGGGAACAGATACGTGGAGTTGTCGTAGATTGTGATGGACATTCTGAAGAAAGATCAGAGTAAAAAGTGGAGGAGGTTGATAGAATCAGCGAGTGGGTTGTTACTGGAATTGGAATCTGGAGAGGGAGTGACAGACGAGTTTAATCAAGTAAAGCATAGAACTTTTCGTTCTTTAGACCTCGCATGGATCAACGGAAAATCGGTTGTTACGGGGGAAAAGGAAAGAGGTGTTAGTCAGTGAAAAGTGGCTGTTAGATGGCTAATTGCACGGGGGGAGGTGACGGACTGGCGAGGGAATCTTCTGTCTTTTCTTTTAGTCTATTCCATTTTCTAGAGTTCGTGATGAGCCGACAGTGGTACGAGGAATATTGAGTTCCGTTTTTCTTTATCATTGTTTGATGTAATGTATCAAAAATTGCAAGAACTTGGAAGAACAGTCAACAAAAGTATAGGAAAGGAATGGGAAATCATTTGGGAAAAGTGAATTATGTCAAATATCATTTTCTCTTTGTTATTGTGCCAAGACACTGAACTCGAGTTGGCAAGATGAGAGTTGAAGTTGGAATTCAAGAACCCAGAACTGAACATGCGTCCTGACCCTATTCAGAAATACACAATTTTATGTTTCCAGGCATCATTGAACCCACTCAAAAATAAGTTCCTAGTACAAGTGACGACATGGCTCTGATAACCTTTTCTGGAAGCAATATCCGCAGCTCAATTGGCTCCAGAAAATAGAAAACGAGAGCAGTTATGGGGGCTGAATGAGTCAGGTGGAATGGAATATGAACAGATGTTCAAACTGCAACTGGCCTCGACTGAAAATGAATATGATATTTTAAAAGAGTTATTATCACGTTTGTGCTAATGAGCTCAGGGATCATGATGATCTTCTCGTTGTGTATTCATTTGGAACATTGGATTTTGAACCTTTCAAACTATACAACAGGAATAAATCACACATCAAAATCAGAATCTTCTGCATATTACTATCCAGGCTCACAGAAACTGTTGGTGCGGAAACAGAACAAAGCTCAATGTTCTACATGATACTAGGAACATCAGAAGTGCTCAAATTCATCTGGGAACACTCGAGAGCTGTAATTCAGACAGCTGTTCATTAGAAAAAACGGAAGAACGTGAGAATAATGAAACTTCTGATCTCCCACGTGGAGGCGACTCAGACCAACATGCTTGGGATCAAAATGATCAAACGTTCCAGTTTCCAGATGAACGGGGAAGAAACAAGTTGTTGCAGTTGTTGATGCTCAATTCCACGAAAAGTTGTGTTAGTCAATTTAACCAAAACCCCTTCCCCTGACCAACTTTTTTTTCATGATCACATAATTTCTTCCAATTAACCCAAAATAATACGTAACGTACCGGAAAGATTATACCGGAAATAGCATAGTTGTGGGCATTCCCAAGGTGTCTGTTTAAACATTTGGATTCATTTTCTAGCATGTTTTCTGTATCGTAAATGACTATTCAGTCTGTGTTTTACTTTGTTCGTCATCCCTCTGATCTGGCCCAATGAACTCTCCAAAGTGACGGAAGCAGTCAGACGGAACTCTAGCCCCCCTGTGATTTGTAAATACAACCCTTTTGATACAAAAACATCTTGTCGTTCTCATAAATACTTCCAGTGTTATCACTTGTTATCAGAACAATGTACATTAACTTTGCCCACTACTTCATCCCTAAAGTCAATGGACTTCTGTCATTTATGGTCAACCCTATTTTCATTTGGATTACAATGAGTGATAATAAACTTCATCTGGGTGATTACCGATATCTCCTATGCTATTTCTCAATTGTCAATATTCTCTGCTCAATGTGTGACATAATGGTTCCGATGGTTCTTCACGACTTCGAGTACGCATTCACTGTTTTTGTGTCCGGAGGATTCTTTGAAACAGTAACTGACGTCTCCACTAGAAGCAGTCTCACAATGTTTCCAGGATTCTTTCTTCCACAACTTTGTGATCGGATTCCGGTGCAGCTGCATCTCTGCCACGTATGCCATCCTCCACAGTCACTTCCTCTATCGGTTCCTGGTTGTCTACCGGAAAGACATCCTCGATAACTACTTCTGGCCCTACGGGATCATTGTGTCCATTCTCTACACTATGTTGCACATGGCTTACTGGATTCTCGTGAGTCATGGAACGTCAGAAACAGAAAGAGTTTGTAGCGGATTCAGGTCTGCTTGTTTTTGATAAACGCTGATGAGGAAAGAAGAGAATATGTGCGTGAATCATTCTTTGAAGCGTACGGGACAAATGTGACCGAGATGAACATGCTTGTCGCATTGTACAGTGTGAGTTGAACAATCGTGCAATCAGAAACAGTCACTCTGATTTAGGAAGGAAGTGCTCACGCAGTTCGGGACTCTTGGTTTGGCATCCTCGCAATCACATTCCTCTCGGTGGCTTCTGTCGTCTTTCTCTGTGTTCTGGGATATCTGATAATCAGCAACATTCGAAAACACAGAGTGGAAATGAGTCCAAAGACAGTCCAACTGCAGAAACAACTCATGAGGGCACTAACCGCCCAGGCCATCATCCCCACCGTCGTCAGCTTCTCCCCGAGCATTTTCGCTTGGTATCAACCGGTCTTCAATGTGAATCTCGGCAAATGGCTCGAAGACCTCGCAGTCATCGCCATTTCAATCTTCCCCTATCTCGACCCACTCGCTATAATTTTCTTTGTACCCGTATTCCGGAAACGACTCGCAGACGTGCTTGTCAGAGGGAAGGTAGACACGGAACTGAGCACTTCGACACGGAATTCGCAAGCCTTCGGGAGAACTGTGACTGCCGCTTGAAAGTAGTTACTCTGAAGTTGTCACTATTCAACACTATGAACTTTCGGTTCAAAATGAATGATTCATGGTCGTTAAGTCCCATTCCTTTTCAAAGCACCGCAACCATGTCAACAATCCGACCTCTCACACGTTATTTCCTCGTTTCGTCTGTGCTGTCTGCGACTCTTCTCCAATTATACTGCTTTTGAAACATTTGGTATTGAAATAACCACCTGCCATTTCTCGGATTTCAGTAATCTAACAATACTTTCTTCTTATTATTTGTTTTTCTTTTTTTTATGGACGAATCATCTTCTTCTCAACTTGTACTCTACTCCAACTGTGAACTGTGTCAAGTCTGTAACCAGAAAGGTCATGGAAACCACTTTGGAGCAGTCACTTGTAGGGCGTGTGCTGCATTCTTCAGGTGGGCGTTCATCCATCGATCGTCACAAAGACATCTTCTAGAAGGATCATGACTTCCAAAAATATCAAAGCATGTGCAAAAGAAAATAAATGCGAGTTTTTCAAAAACGGGTGGTTCAATTGTAAAAGATGCAGACTTCAAAGATGTTGGGACGTCGGCATGACAGACGACCGTGAGCTGACATTCGATATTCTCCACATATTTTTTGTTTTAGATTTCCAATTCGACCGAGATCCTCTCCGGTTGGCTACGAATAATATAACCATGATGAAGAAAGTGCCTCCGGTAAGAAATCGTTCAGTTCTCTCAAGGGTAGTGTTCGGTTTTCAGTCAATGAACACATTTCTGGGTAGATCTAACTTCATAGTGTTCACGGCGCCAAGGAAGCCAACGGCAAAGAACTTTATCAATGTGCAGTTTCTTTTGGAAAAGTCAATATGCGTTTTGCTTCAGGTACAACCTGTTTTGATTTTGACCTTCAAAAGTCTCACTTTTCATTCTGCAGGGCTCAGAAACTCCATATTTCAATCAGAATCGGCTGAAGAAACTCGCAATTGGTCATCAAGCAATCCGAGGGAACATGAAGAAACCGATACGATTTGTGACAACAGTTGGAAAGGAAGAAGTCTTCCAGGGATGGGAGGAGGATGTGATGAAGGTGGCCAAGTGGTTAACCTACTTTGATCAGTTTCAGATGCTACCACAACATTTGAAAGTACGATCTCATCGCACCTAAATTATGAAGCTTCTGACTGATTTCAGATAGAAATGCTGAAGAGTATTTGGAAGGTGTGGACACGTCTGGAAACAGCAGCAGTGGCGGCAGTCGGGAGGAAACGAAACATTTGCGGAATGAAGGATATGATGTGGAATTCAGAGAGAGAGCATTTGATTTGTGTCATGAAACAAGTGAAGATCGACTTCTCATGGTGTTCGCGGTATACTCTGGAACAATTAGAAGTGTAAGAGTTACTCATTCTAACAAACAATTTTTTTCTTCTTCAGCTTTAAAGATGAAAATGACGAGAGGAGAGCTGAAGACTTGATTCAAATGATGATTAATCTGGACCCAACGGACGAAGAAATGTCGTATATGCTGGCACAATTGTGTTTTCACTACGTGGCAAAACGATATGACGGAGAGATAGCAGAAGTAGCGGAGAGGCTGCAAGAATCCATTGCCAATGATCTACATGATTACTATGAGAATGACATCAAAATGACAAACTATGTAGGAAGAGTTGCAAAAATGATGAAAGTCAACAATCATATTCAGGTGAACAAAATGTTTGAAATGTGTTTGAAATAATATTCTGATTCCAGGAAGATATCTATCGAGGTCGTGCCAGAGCAGTTGTCGCCGAAGTCTTCGAGGTTTTCTGTCTGGAGTTCTCGCATCCTGAAATGTTTGTTGACCTGTGAAGAATAAAGAGTTTCACTTTTCTCTGCTCCCGATCTTCTGAGATCAGATTCCGATTCCAAGAAGACTTCTATCAAGGTCGTTCGCGGTCCGTCGTTGCTGATGTTTTCGAGATATTCTGTGCGGAATTTTCGCATCTCGAGATGTTTGTCTTGAGTGATGAACTGTTGTCCTTCATTGCACTGTCACACTTTCGTGTATTTAAAAGAATCGTAAATGATAAGAACACAAACCATATTCTGCTTTTTGACGTCATGATAAGTTAGAACATGATAGTTACTTTGATGCTTGAAACAATGTGTCATCGTATTTTATTCCAATCAAAAAGAAGTTCAGAGATAACAAGTATTAATGAAGCTTCTCGATTCTTTGATTTCTTTCTGTTCTTGCCCTTCACGATCTTTGTATATTCCGGGGGCAAACACTGCTGCGACATGGGAGAAATGTATTTTGAATGTCGGGGAACATACATTTTCATGAACAGATATTGGAAATGCCCATTCGGCAAATAGGCTGGCTTCCGTGTAATATTCGATTGAACTTGTTCAGTTAACAACCCTCTGCAGGTGTGTCCAGTCATTCAACTTCATCAAAATCTCACCTGCGGCCTGTTTCTTTTGCCATTTTCCTTTTTTTCCTTTCCCGTAGCAATCAATGCTTCACTATGTCAACATGTTGGTCTCTCGCTCTCTATTTCGTTTTCTCTCCATGTTCTTTTCACTAGTTTCTCTCTGCCCATTGTCTGCATCTTCAATTCGTCAAACATCCGCGGAAAGTGGGTTGTCGTTGGTTACGTAAGGCAGAAATGTCCAGAAAACGAACACAACTGTCTTCTATTTTCTCATTCTCCCTTGATCCCCTTCTCACTACCTACTTTGCAGATCTCTATGATGTCCGAACCGTCGTGTTCTCAACTTGTTCTGTATGATAAAAGCGATCTCTGCGTGGTCTGCAACCAGAAAGGACATGGGAACCACTTCGGAGCAATCACTTGTCGGGCGTGTGCTGCATTCTTCAGGTAGTTTCTCGGAAGGTTCTCTGGGACAAAATCAATTACTTTCAGGAGATCAATCAACTCAAAACTTATGAAGAAGTGCAAGAATAGGAACAAGTGTGTGTTCTTGAAGAATGGATATTTCAACTGCAAAAAGTGTCGGTTACAGAAGTGTTTGGATGTCGGAATGACACAAGACAGTTAGTTTTACCCTCCGAGTTTTGCGGAATCACTGACCCGTTTCTAGATTTTCAATTCAACAGGGACCCATCTTTTGGGGGAGAGAAAACCAGAACTGTGATTCACAATGTCCCGCCGGTAATTGAATACAAGAAAAAAAAGAAAAACTTAAAATTTTAGACATTGAGCACTTTTTTGGGCAGATCCAACTTGATAATTTATGTGGCCCCTGGAGAAGGAAATCTTGTCAAGAACTATGTTGATGTGAACTTTCTTTTGGAGAGTGCCACACGAATACTGATCCAGGTTAGCGCTAACCAGGATTATTAACTGAAAAAAAACCTTTTTCAGGGATCTGAAACTCCGTTGCACTCGAGGAATAGACTCAAGATATTGGCAAATGGACATCAGCTGATCAGAGGAAAAATGCAAAAACAAGTGAAAATGATAAAAAGTGTGAAAAGAGATGACATATTTTGTGCTTGGGAAGAAGAATTGTCGAGAGTTGCGAAATGGCTGACTTATTTTGATGAGTTTCGGAAACTGGACCACGAGTTACAGGTTGGATTGATTGTCAGTGTGAACCTTCCATTTTCAGTTGTAGGTGGAACTGATGAAAAGTACTTGGAGAGTGTGGACTCGACTGGAGAAAATAGCACAGATGGCAATGGGAAGAAGGAGAAACATTTGTGATAAAGGCGATTTCATCTTGTGGGACACCAACGAAGAGCATTGGATATGTAAGCCCAAAGAAGTGGAAGTGGACCTGTCGTGGTGCTCGAAGTATTCGGTTAAGCAGTTGAACACGTAAGTGTATCCTCAGATTGCATCGCAAAGGTTCTGTTTCAGTTTCGAGAACAGACACGCTCATCCGAGAATGGAACATGCTATTGAACTGTTCCAAAACCTTGATCCGACTCAAGAAGAAATGTCATATATGCTGGCACAAGTATGCTTTCACTATGTGGCAAAACGGCATGGAGGAGAGATAGCAAGAGTGGCAGAAAGGTTACAAGAATCTATTGCTGATGACCTTCACGATTACTATGTGAACGAACTGAACATGCCAAACTATCTGGGCAGAATTGCGAAGATGATGAAAGTGAACAATCATGTGCAGGTTAGCAAGTGAGGTGAAATCTCAATTGACGAGTTTGTTCTTCAGGAGGACATCTACCTGAACCGAGCAAGATCAGTTGTAGTCAAGGTGTTCGAAATCTTCAGCATTGAGTTCTCACATCCAGAAATGTTCATTGACTTTTGAATTTGTGCAATGAATGTTAGTGTAAAAGATGACGTCGCATATCAAAAAGTAGACATATTTATAAGACAGTGAACTGCAAGTGTAATCAAAGTTCAGTGAACCTAATAATCCCGAATCCACCTGCTTTTACTCATTCCTCCCGTGCCATAACATCAACCTTTTTCTTTTTTCTTGCCCCCAAGAATGAATGAATCACTATGTCAACACTTTGTTCTTTCGCTCTCTATTTCATTGTCTCTCTTTATGATCGCACGCTTCGCTTTGCGCTTCTCGTGCAACTTTGAAAACAGTTGATTTTCATGCAAGTGAAGAGAAGTTCGAAAATGTTTGCAAAGTTTTCGATGATCAATTCGAAATATTTCTGCCATTGATCTTTTTCAATAGACCAAACAAACCAAATTCTCGTTTTGTTTGAATATCCTCCACCGATTCATATTTCAAACTTCAATCAACCTTTGTAACAATTCGTTGTTCCGATTTCATGCGATATACTTTCATTTACCTACTTCCCTCATCTACCTGCTTCAAAAGAAATCATATTTGCAGAACTACCCACTTGATGTCCGAACCGTCGTGTTCCCAACTTGAACTTCCAAACAAAAATGAACTTTGTCTGGTGTGTGGTCAGAAAGGGCATGGAAACCACTTCGGAGCAGTTACTTGTCGGGCGTGTGCTGCTTTTTTCAGGTAATGTGTTCCTTCTGATTGTGACACAATCAACAAGTATTTCAGAAGATCGACTTCGTCAAAGATAATCAAGAAATGCAAAAATAGAGGAAACTGTGTCTTTTTAAGGAACAACTATTTCAACTGTAAAAAGTGTCGGTTACAGAAATGTCTAGACGTCGGAATGACACAAGACAGTGAGTTTGGATCTCCAATCTTCAACGATCATTGTCTCTTTTCTCAGATTTTCAATTCAACCGGGATCCCTCGTTTGGAGGCAAGGACCCGAGATGTTATGCATTTAAAAACATTGCTCCGGTAACCGAACACTCAGCAATCGCAGGAAAACTGACCACTTTTCAGACACTAAACACATTCCTGGGCAGGCCGAACCTTATAATTTACGTTGCTCCAGGTGAAGATGATCAAGTGAAGAACTTTGTAGATGTGAAGCTTCTTCTGGAGAATTCAACGAAAATTCTTCTTCAGGTATTCTGGGATTCGAATCATAAACTGAAATAAGTTTTCAGGGAGCTGAAATTCCATTTCACACTAGGAACAATTTAAGAAAGCTGGCGAATGGACACAAGCTAATCGATGGACGGAAAAAAAGAAATGTGAAGATAATGACAAAAGTAGAAAGAGGAGACATATTTTATTCGTGGGAAGAAGATATGAAGAAGGCGGCAAAGTGGCTGACATACTTTGGAGAATTCCAAAAGTTGGATCACGATTTACAGGTAGGTTTAGGGATCACAAACAGATAAACAATGAATGTTCAGGTGGAAATGCTGAAAAGTACGTGGAGGGTTTGGACTCGACTGGACAGGTTGGCAATGTTAGCGGCAGGCCGGAAGCAGAAGACATTCGGCAAGGACAGTTTGATCATGTGGAACACGGAAAACGAGCAATTGATTTGTTTCCTGAATACGGTCGATGTGGATATGTCGTGGTGCACAAAGTACACGATGAAACAGTTGAAGTTGTAAGTGGGCAATCGAGTATGCAGTACTTCATTGTGTTTTGCAGCTTTCAAAATCCAACTGAAGATGAGAGAAAGGAGAATTTGATTGAGATGTTTCTAAATCTGGATCCATCGGACGAGGAAATGTCATACATGTTGGCACAGTTATGCTTCCATTATGTTGCAAAACGACACGGAGGAGAGATAGGAAGAGTCGCTGAACACTTGCAAGAGTCTATTGCGAATGACTTACATGATTACTATGTGAATGAGCTGAACACGCCTAACTATCTGGGGAGAATTGCGAAGATGATGAAAGTCAACAATCACATTCAGGTAAACGCGATCATTTGAAACACTGAACTGTGAGCTTGTTTCAGGAAGACATCTACCAATCCCGTGCAAGATCCGTCGTTTCCCAAGTTTTCAAACTGTTCGATGTGGAATTCTCACATCCAGAAATGTTTGTTGACTTTTGAATGTGTGAAATAAATTATTTTTTTAAAGTTGGTGTTCCTGTGTGAATCTGAAAAAATCAAAATTTTATGAGAGGCCTTCAGTATTCAATGCTTTCTCATATCAACTCAACACTTTGTTCTTTTCATCTCTATTCCATTGTCTCTCCTCACAATCTCCGCATTTATCTTCTTGCCTCATCTGCCTTTGTCGTCAGAAATCAGATTTGCAGTTCTCCTTCAGAAATGTCCGAATCGTCTGGTTCCCAACTTGTACTTCCCAATAAAAGTAAACTTTGCTTAGTCTGTGGTCAGAGAGGTTATGGTAAGCACTTTGGAGTTATCACTTGTCGGGCGTGTGCCGCATTCTTCAGGTAACCATTTTTGTCACTTTTTGTCAAGAATTTTTATTCAGAAGATCGGTTTCATCGAAAGTAATCCAGATATGCAAAAATAAAGGGAATTGTGTGTTTTTAAAAGACAAGTATTTCAACTGTAAAAAGTGTCGATTACAGAAATGTCTAGACGCCGGAATGACACAAGACAGTAAGCTTTCTCCAATATCAAGTGATAATCCCCCCCCCCCATTTTTCAGATTTCCAATTCAAACGAGATTTATTCCTGTTCGGAGAAAACCGCCCAAGCTGTTATTTATGGAAAAGTGTTCCTCAAGTAAGAAATCGGGATTAGGAAAGAGCTATTCAACTTTCAGACACTCAACACCTTCCTGGGCAGACCAAACTTTATTATTTACGTTGCTCCAGGTGAAGGTGATCGTGTGAAGAACTTTGTGGATGTGAAGTTTCTATTAGAGGATGCGACCAAGATCTTGCTTCAGGTAATCTGGGATACATTGTTGTAAACTGAAATGGGCTTGCAGGGTGCTGAAACTCCGTTTCACACAAGCAACAAACTCAGAAAGCTGGCGAACGGTCTGAAGCTAATCGAAGGACAAAAACAGAAACAAGTGAAAATACTGACAAAAGTGGAAAGAGAAGATATATTTTCTGCGTGGGAGCAAGAAATGAGGAAAGCGGCAAAATGGCTGACATACTTTGACGAATTCCAGATATTGGATCACAAATTACAGGTTTCTATTTCAACTATTTCAAATAGATTATCAATGATTTTTAGGTGGAAATGTTGAAAAGTATTTGGAGAGTTTGGACTCGGCTGGACAGGTTGGCAATGGTGGCAATGGGTCGGAGACAAAAGACAAGCGGCAAGGACAATACAGTTCTGTGGAACACGAAAGATGAGCATTTGGTGGGTGTGGAGAATGAGGTACACGTGGACTTATCATGGTGCTCGAAGTACACAATGAAGCAGTTGAAGTTGTGAGTTATCAATAGAGTCTTCAGCCTTCTATTGCGTTATGTAGTTTTGAACATTCAAATGTAAAAGAGAGGATGGAGAGTTTGATAGAAATGTTTCTGAATCTGGATCCATCGGACGAGGAAATGTCTTACATGCTGGCACAGTTGTGCTTTCATTATGTTGCAAAACGACACGGTGGAGAAATAGCAAAAATGGCTGAACACTTGCAAGAATCAATTGCCGACGATCTGCATGAATACTATGTGAATGAGCTGAATACGCCCAACTATCTGGCAAGACTTGCGAAGATGATGAAAGTGAACAATCACATTCAGGTACTTGATTGTGAAATGAGAAGTCAATTCTGAATTTTTATGTATTTCAGGAAGACATCAACCTAGGCCGTGCGAGATCAGAAGTTGATGAAGTATTTGAACTTTACAATGTGGAATACTCACATCCGGAAATGTTTATAGACTTTTGAAAAGAAACAATAAATGCAATTTTAAAGTATCTCACTATTTGAAGATCCCATCAATGAACTTTTCTGCAAAACTGTTTAGTCACCCTCGAGTTGTGCGTCATTGTTATCAGCATTCTTTCCAGCAATCAATGTTTCCTCGTGTCAACATTTCGATCTTTCGCTCTCTCTTTCTTGTACTACCTTCCTCTCTTTTCCCTTTCCGATAGAATTTCTTTAGAAGTTTCCACAATGTTGGAACCTTCTTGTTCTCAAATCGTCCCGTTCCAAACCTTCGAATTCTGTCAAGTCTGTGGTCAAAAAGGTCACGGAAAACATTTCGGAGCAGTCACTTGCCGGGCTTGTGCCGTCTTTTTCAGGTATATTCGTGTCAAAATCGGTCAAAAGTTTGCTTTTTCAGAAGGTCGATAGCCGCAAAAAAACTGAAGAAATGCGAAAATGGAAGCAAATGTATCTTCTTGAAGAATGGGTACTTCAACTGTAAAAAATGTCGGCTGCAAAAGTGTCGAGAAGTCGGAATGACCGAAGAAAGTCAGTTTTGCGTTTGGAATGTTTCGAGAAATTGTCACTTTTCAGATTTTCAGTTCAACCGGGACCCATTGTCAGCAGGTAGCCACCCGAAAAGTTCCATACTCAGAAACGTACCTCCGGTAAGCAACTGCCAGATTTCACATGTTGAGTACTCCAGTTTCAGACAATGTCTACACTTCTGGGCAGACCCAACCTGATTATCTATGTGGCACCCGAAGAAGGAATTAGAGAGAAGACCTTTGTTGATGTGACATTCCTATTGGAAAGTGCTGCACGCATACTGCTCCAGGTAGTCTCAAATCTGCACATTCAGCTGAAACTATGTAACTTACAGGGCGCTGAAACACCGATGAACTCGAAAAACAGGCTCAAGAAGTTGGCAGATGGGCGTCAGCTGATCAGTGGCAAGACAAAAAAACAAGTGAAAGTTGTGACAAAAGTTGAAAGAGACGACATACTTTATTCATGGGAAGAAGAAATGAAGAAGGCGGCCAAGTGGCTGACATACTTTGATGAGTTTCAGAAGTTGGATCACGATTTACAGGTCATTCGGATTCTAGGGAAACTGTATCAATGTCAGTTAGTACAGGTGGAAATGCTGAAAAGTACGTGGAGAGTTTGGACTCGGCTGGACAGAATGGCGACGACAGCAATGGGACGAAGGCAGAAAGCGTATGGCAAAGGAAGCACAATTCTGTGGAATTCGAAAGACGAACATTTGGTTTGTGGACTGAGTCAAGTAGAGGTGGACATGTCGTGGTGCACCAAGTATTCGTTGGGGCAGTTGAAAGTGTAAGTGGACGAGATAAAGAATCTACTCATTAGATAGTTGCAGATTTGAAGAAGCGTACTCTCACGGAAGGATGGATCAGTTGATTGAGATGTTTCTGAATCTGGATCCATCGGACGAGGAAATGTCTTACATGCTGGCACAGTTATGCTTCCATTATGTTGCAAAACGACACGGAGGAGAGATAGAAAGAGTTGCTGAACACTTGCAAGAGTCTATTGCGAATGACCTACATGAATACTATGTGAATGAGCTGAAGATGTCTAACTACTCGGGTAGAATCGCAAAGATGATGAAAGTGAACAACTTCATTCAAGTGGGTCTGCATTATGATAACTTTTTGCTGAAATCTCATTTCAGGAAGACATTCAGCGAGGCCGTGCAAGATCTGTTATAGCGAGAGTTTTCGAACTTTTCCATGTCGAATTCTCTCATCCCGAAATGTTTGTTGACTTTTGAATAAAGAAATTATTGATTTATTGAATGAAAAGAATTTTGAATTGTTTATTGGCTCATGATTGACAGCAGATCCTGAGCACCCATTCCCGAGATCAGAGTTGATCCCCCATCAGCAACAATCGACTGACCAATGATATAAGAAGATAAGCTCCTGTCGGCAAGAAACAGTACAACATTGGCAATGTCTTCTGGTTTTCCGCAGTGGCCAACGGGGATGCATTCTTTTTTGGAGGCCAGGAAGGTGTTCAGCTGGAAATCTCGTTCGTTTTCAATCCGGGACCTACGTCACCCACCTTCTGACCAACTGATTCCGGCAGTCCCATTGCTGACAAGAATCCAGTTTCGACGACTCCGGGGCTGACCGAGTTGACACGGATTCCGTACTGAATCAGATCAATCGCTGTGGATCGGGTGTACTGATCGAGTGCAGCCTTGGCAATTGAATAGTAGGGAGTTTGGGGGAGCTGACACAAGATAATAAAGTGTATATTCATGGGAATTTACCGCTTGTGGTCCGGCGGCAGTACTCGACACATTCACAATCTCTCCCTTTGTCTTGATCAAATGCTCCTTCGCTTTCTTGGTCATTTCGATGACACTCTGAAGATTGACTTGAAGAATCCGATGGTAAAGTTCGATTGGCTGATCAGTTCCAATTGATCCATCCATGATGTTGACACCAGCGTTGTTGACCTGAACCCAACCATTTCACAACATTCAATTACCTTTGCTTACCAGAATGTTAATCTTCCCAAACTTATCAAGAGTTGTTCTGATAATCTGATCTTGTCCATTCGGATCCGTCAAATCAGCTATCACAGCATTGATGTTCCCAGCCGAGACTCCAGCCTTCAGAATCACTTGTCTCGTCTCCTCTAGTCTCTCCGAATTCCGTCCGGTAACAGTCACTTGGGCTCCATCTTGAGCGAACAAAAGGGCAGTGGCTCTTCCGATTCCACTCGAAGATCCAGTGACAATGACAGCTTTTCCGGAGAAACGTGGCATTCAGCAAGAGAATTGAGGAATTATTCAACAAGAATCAAAGCAGCTTGAGTTTTCTTTTATACGATGTGTATGTGGTAACAAACAAATCTCTGTGACCCGCCAGTGTACCTGCGTCTCGAAAGTGTGTTTCATAATACGAGAGGACACACATTTGAAAGTCTGAACACAAAGCACAAGAAGGTCCGGAAAGATTTATTCGAAAGACGGTCACACAACCTCAATATCAAACATTCCACACAAGACATGAACTAAGAAATCAGGGTACGTCTTCTGAAGATAATGTCCCTCTTCTGTGAAGTTTGCTGTGACCGCCGGCCGTCCATATTCATAACTTGCCCAAACTTTCGGAATCGTCTTGTAGGCTTCGTCTTTGTTGTGAATGACCTGATAATGGGAATGAAGAAAGAGAAAACTCGGCTGGCTATTACATAATGATCCCCTTTGAAATACTTTGCCATTTCCTCAGAATCCGATTCAGCAATCAGGAAATCTTTGGAGCCGTACCCAAAGAACGTTCGGATCTGTATGAAAGTGATAATAGCAATCCGTAATCTGTAATCAAGTACCCAAGGCTTCCTCTTCAACCCGTCAATCGACACTTTCTGCTCCCCAAATGCGAATGTTTGCATCGGAAGGATCGCCGCCGCGGACACTTTCCCATCGGCCACTCGTAATCCGACGACGTCGTTGTAGACTGGAATTCAAAAAGATGCATCCTTTTGCAAAACATATTCAGAGAACACTTACACCAGTCCAGAACAGGAAATAGTACGAAATCGACAAGTCGACAACGGAGTTTTATGAGGAATGCAAGGAAGTTGACAAGGCCAAGTCTGCATGAACTTGTCAAAGGTTGCCTTTATAGAAGCGCACTCACTTTGATTTCAATCCCCTGTGAGGTACAAATCCGGGAGAGTTCAACACCATCACACCGACCAACGGCCAACTTTTGTCATCCTAAAATCGTAGTCTGTGTAATTGATTCCAAAATATTCCTACCGACAACATGTCTCCGATCTGCAGTGCGCTCTCTCCGCTTCTCGAGTGACCCATTATCACCAGCTTATCAACTTTCTTCAGGTTCAACTTTTCCATAAGAGCCTTCATATAAGAGTTGCGTTCCGGATTGGTGTAACTGTCCCGGAGTCCTCCAGTCACAAACTCTGAACCCGGCCAGTTGGTGCAGATCAGACGAATGTTGTGCTTCTCAAATGTCTCCTTCATGTACTTCACATCGTTGTGAGACCCTGGAGAACCAGAAAGGGAAACTACAGTACCACGGACATTTGGACGGTTGCAGATGTCCTGAAGTCAAGAACTGACAGAGAAAAATACAGTAACCTACCACATAAGAGGACTGAACCGTAACTACTTTGTCCAACTTGGGACCAGCCAAGTAGGTCACAATCAGCCGTTGCGTGAGACCATTCAGATCGAAATACGGCTGCCGGGCAAGTTGTTTTTCGACAAGAGTTGCCATATTAAATGAGGTAGAAATGTTCTCGAAGTGTGAAAACTTTGGTATTTATAGGAATCGAGTCGGATTATCTACAAGTGAGAACATTGAACAATACGGGTGGTAAATTGGTTGTTTTCAAACTGTTTACTGGGGGGTACAGGTCAATCGGATGGAGAGTGCACAAGGAGTTTTGAGGGCTGAACATTGCTTGTTTTCATGATCATTTGAAACTGTCTCATTCGCTTTATTCGGTTCAGTTCCGTAGTACATGTTCCGCTCAGACTGTGCCCCTAACCGACATCAGAATCCCTTTCTGGAAACCAACTGACTTTTCTCCGAGAAATAATGACATGGCTGCTTTGATAACCTTTTTTATCACTATCAGTTCTGGCCACATCACTTTTGATTAGTCATCCGCAAAGTGTGCGTAGTTTGGATGCAAACATTGCGAAACATTTCATCAGATGGGTATAAAAGCGAGAAAACTCCTCGACCGCTGGCTTCGATTGCTCAATGTTCAACGACGAATACTTCTGGTGAGCTAGCTTTTATCATTCAAAAACAACTTCTTCTGTTTTCAGGAACAAGAATGGTCGTCCGGATCCATCAAAAGACAAAGATGCAAACATGGCCAGTAGAAACATTGTGAACAACTTGAAGAGGGAAGGATTCGTGTTGAAGTCGTATCGAGAAGACCTTGGAGAGGGGCCTTCGACTGCTGAATTGGACAGGACACTGTTTCATCAAGACTTGACTCCGTTTGTTCGTTATTCACTGAACAAGAGAAGGGGCTGGGAAGTGGAAGCAGAGGTGGACAGGCTGGGACAGATTCAGGAGACATCCGATGGTATGAAAGCGACTGTCGTGAATGTGAATCGGATGAGGAACTCACATAGCTACTGTGAGTTCTCTTTCAATGTTCACTTCAAATGTTTCTTTTTTAGCCCATCATCTTTTCTGTTACGACTATTATCGTCGTCTTTTCAACCTCCGTGAGATTCATCTTTCGAAAGAAGCCTCCAGAGAAGAAGCATCTACTTCTTCCAAATCTGATTCTCCAGACGAGCCGAATGTTTTCTATCACTTTTTCACTCCTCCAAAGGCAGACGAGAAATTTCTGAAAAGGTTTTATTGTTATGAAGACAGCAAGGAATGGCATAAAATAGTTGGACATGGGATGAGGAAAAAGAAGAATGAGACGATTGAAGCGTTGACCAACGGGTATTCGGACGATCTCAGTGAAGAGCCACACTTGCCAGATGAGACTAGAACTCATGACAATTCCATTTCCCCCAGGAAGTTGTGAGTTTCAAGAAGTTTCTTCAAACTGATGATCTGCTGTTTTCAGTTACAACTTAGAGGATCACATCGTCGTCCGCTCAAATAATTCCAAAAAGAAGATCTCTCGATGAACTTTTGATTGTAATTTCACCTTCACTAAATAAAAGTTCCAACTTTCAAGTGCACCTGTTCCAGTACAAAACTATAAAATACTCCGACTGGAACTCTAATGAAAACAGTGTTCTCGCACTTTCCCATTCTCGTCACACTATTTTCCATGTTCTGAAGCTGTTTTGGCGGATCCTGTGACACAGGTGAGCCCTCTGTTTTCCCGGAATTTTCTGGAAAATCATATCATTTGTTCCTAATGTTCTCGAATAGACTATGAATAAACAAGAAGTGAACCTACTGTTTACGGTGGCGAAATTGCTTTATAATCTGTCTGGGTTCTTTCGGGACTGATCATTCCGCGCATTTTGAGAATCTTTTGCTGTAACAACAGATTTGAAGCAGAAACCACTTTTCTCTTCAGTTTTGATAATAAGCTGGGATATTGTATCGCTCAGCCGTTATCAAATGCCTGAATCCGAAGACTCCAGCCTGCTTTCCCATCTCCAAATGAATCTCACGTGTTCTCAGCCGTTTTCCATCGTCGACGATGAATCAGTTGCACAGTTCCTCGACACTGCTGGAAGGTACTTCGTATTCCGTTTCATCCGATTCCCAGTGTTCGCAGAATCTCCCACTGGTTCTACTCCTACTGGATCTACCTCATCCCACCGTACTCCCTGGTCTCCAACTTTTTCGTTATTATAATCTTGCTCCAAAGTGAGATGAGATCGTCTGGAATCAACAACATGATGACTGCTATCGCTTTCTGTGATATCATCTTCTCTCTTTGTGCCTTTGCGAACTTTTTTGTAACAGACACCCAGTAAGATGTCCTCAAACTTCCCTGCTGAACTGCTCCCTTCCAGTGACACTTTCCTCGGTGCAATCCTTCCAGCCGTCTACATTTATCTGGGAGTCGCCTTCCACGCCCTCTCGATTCACATTGGTGTCGGAATCGGATTTTGCAGAGTCATGGTGCTCCGGGAATCGCGGAACAGGTAAAACAGACTTTCGAGAGAAACATAGAAACTGTATTCTTTCAGCAACAAGTGGCAGGTATGTTTCTACATCATACAGCCTCTCAGTTTCCTTCTCAGACGTCGAAATATGCTCTAACTGTCTCAACCGTCCTTTTCTTTTACGTTTTCATCGTTTCTCTTCTGTTCCTACGCCACTACACATGGCCAGAGTATTTGTTAACAGATGGTGTTTACAAAATCTACTGGGATACAGAAGATGGATGTTCTTTCTTTAAGTTCACTCTCTTTATCAATGCAATTGTGTTCAAAGTATTGCATTTCGTTGAACTTGTTCACACAACTTTTCCAGCTGATTCCATGTATTCTGATGACTATCTTCTCTATTCAAATCCTGAATTCAATGCGGAAAAGTCGAAGAAGTCGAGTGATAACACTAGGGTTCAGAGCTGATAAGTATGATTTCCTCATGTAGAGATTCGCTTCGAGACCTTGATATTGCAGTTCCCACATCGACCGTTCCTCCAACCTGATCTTCGGAATCGCTGTCTTGTTTCTGATAACCGAGTTCCCAGCTGTCATCTACAACCTCGTCAGCTCAGTTTTCACAGACGACTACATCAAGTAGGTCATCCAACTATTCTCCAAGATGTTTCTCTAAGATGTTTCAATCTTGCAGAATTCTTTTCGGAATCGGTACATTTATCGACTTTCTGACCCAAGTGAACAATGCGTCCACGTTCCTCATGTACTGTTTCTTGTCTTCAAAGTTCCGGAAATTGTGCTGGAGAGTGATTCCGATCAAAAAACCCATTTCTACGACAGAGAATTTCAAGATCGCATGAACCTTCAAACGGGAAGAGTGCAAAAAAGTGACAAAGTGTGCAAACACAAGTACGACAATGGACACAGAAGATTACTTTCAACACTTTTCACTTAATTTATCTGTATTACATTTACAATGTAAGCCTCCCAAAGCTTTTTGAGCTTCTACTTTTTCAAATAAATATTCCACGTTTCTGTTTCTATTCACTTGTGATTCATCACACCTTCAGGTTTTTCGTGATCAAAAATCCTAAATTATACATTGTTATTCAATTTTCCCCCGTCGAAAACAGCTGAACACGCTTGGACAACAACACGTAATTCGTTAGCAACCGAACGAATGGGCGGATTGCGAAATCTTTCACCACTGGCCTTTATAAACAGACGGGAGAGAGCCAGTCGGCGCAGTGGCTGGCGATGCTTGGCAACGACGACGAATACTTTTGGTGAGTGGCTTTCTCTTTCAAAATCGTAGTTCTTATTGTTGTTTTCAGGGCCAAGAACATCCGCCCCGACGCCTATCATGATCAAGACCGTAACACTGCCACCAACTACATCAGACGAGATCTGAAGAGGGCCGGACTGATTATAAAGACTTATCACGTGGATTCTGGAGAAGGACAGTGGGGAGACGGATATCAGAAGACGATGGACAAGACTGTGCTCAGTCAGGACCTCGTTCCTTTTGTCAAATACTCTGTGAACAAGAAAAAGAGATGGGAACTCCGAGACGATGTGGACAAGAAGGAGATGCTGGAGGCTGTCAGTCAGGACTACGATGGAATGGAAGTGGTCATTGCAGAGAGATCTGTCTTGCACTCCATTTCTTTTCACAGTGAGTCACTATCATGTTATCAGACTCTATCAGCTGGTTCCAGATTACTTTGGCTACCCACAGTTCCTCACCATGTACCCAATCCGCCACTTCCACCAGCTTCTTTCCGATGACACTTATGAGCATTTGTCTACAAATGCAATTCTGGGACAACCAATTGAAAACTTCCGATCTCCAAACAAAAAAGAAAAGGATCTCGATACCCCAAAGAAAGCCGGAAAGACTGTGATTGCTTATCATTTTATCACTCCTCCGAAGAATTACGAGGAACTCATGAAGTACGACTTCTGTCCCGGAAGTTCCGATCGTTGCTGCAAGCATAGAACACTGGCTCACGAGAAGAGATATATGCGGATGGATGATGTATTGAGTTCTTTGAAATACGTTCAGAATGAAGATCTCGATGAGGAAGTGGACATGACGGATGATCACACCATCTACGACAAGTACCCTCCTCCGAGAGAATTGTGAGTTGGGAGAGCAGTTATCATGAGAACATGATCCGTTTTTCAGTTACAACTTGGAAGATCACATCGTCGACAAGTTTGTTTTCGTCAAGAGAGCCAGGACTCAGAACTCGATTTGTTCTTCTAATTGGAGTGTCGTTCCTGATATGTAAATGAATCATTTTCTATATATTGTTTCGAATGTCAAAATAAACAGTCACGAACTGAAAAGTTCATAATGCTGACGGCGGCACGGCTGACATTCTATCATCAGTTCTCTGCATCGAATCACACATCAAAGAGCAGAAGATCACACTGAGGTTGTGACAATACATTACGAGAAATATTGGTTTTTGCAAACTGTCTGGAACTGGGGAAAAGAAAAAAACTCATAAATCTCGCAAGATCTGTGAAGGTTTATTGAAACAAGCAGCTCCATCTCTTCAGAACACTTCTTCTTTACTCAATTCTTGTCTTTGATCATTCGAAAACCGGTGCAGAGTACTCACACGAAAACATTTGTCAGCATGAAATTTGAATATTCACCGGTCTCTCTGCTCCCTTTCTCATCCCCAGAAAAATGCGTATCTTATAGGTTCCAATCCGGTTTACGAGTTCGTTCCTCTCGTTACCAGGTGTTTATAAAATACGGAAAGACCTGATGATACTGAAATTCTTCCCAAAATCGTTTCAGATCATGTCTGAAAATATTGGCTGCTTCGGCGGGAATCGTTACATTGTTCTAGTACTGGTTCTTTGTTTCATCTCAATCAATTTGGCTACGTGAGTTTCCCTGTCTTCTATTCATAAAGCTTCTTCTGATTTTAGAATCATTGCCTACAATGCCACCTTCGTGTCAATGGTCCATCTACAATCTTCCCCGTATTGGAAGAACTACACCAACAACCCAAACCTCACCCTTGAAGATGTCGATTGGAACAGTTCCGATCTTCCGCTTTCCGAGAGAAGGTTTCTGTTCGGAACTTCTCACAAAATATTCGGATTCGCCGGAGGATACCTGGGTGCAATCGTGGCCGTCATCCCGACTTCCACATTGATCCGACGATACGGATGTCACCTGTTCATGACAATCACCGGGACCATCGCAACCATCCTAGTCGTTCTCACCCCAGTTGTCATCTCGTGGTCCTTCCCCTGGTTCGTGGTTCTTCGAGTTCTTCAGGGATTCACCCTGGCTCCTCTCTTCACTGTTGCCGGGTGTGTAGTGAACGAATGGAGTCCTATGAAGGAAAGAGGACTGTTCATCGGAGTGCTGTCAGCTCATGTAGAAGCCGGTGCTGTGTTCGTGATGCCGGTGTCTGGAGCTGTTGCTGGCAAATGTGAGTTATCAGTTGAGTAACAGTTTTATCTCTTTATTTCAGTCGGCTGGCCATGGGTTTTCTATCTAATCGGTATGATTTTGTGTCCACTAACAGCTCTTTGGGCTGTGTACTATCGGGACCATGCTGAAAGCCACCCGTTTGTAAAAGAACAAGAATGGAGGAAAATCAGTTATGGCAAGAAGTTGGGAGATGTTGGGAAGTCACAGGTACTGTCCTAGTTCTCACGGCTATTACTAATCGGACTCCAGACTCCGTTTCGTCGGATAATGGCCTCTGCAGTCATCTGGTCAGTGTGGCTCGCCGTCATCGGAAACTTCCTCGTTTCCCAGTTCGCAGTGGCCTTTGCTCCCATTTACCTCAACAAAGTCCTGGGATTGGCGCCTGCAGAAGCCGGGGTTCTGACTTTGATTCCAGTTGCTTGCCTTGTGAGCTAAAGTTCCAGAAGCAAAATGACAAAAGTTTCCAGTTGGTCATAAAGTTCTGCACGGGTTTCTTCTCGGATCGCATCAAGTTCATCAGTGAATTGAGCAAGATTCGCATGTTCAATACAATTGCTCTTCTCGGCTCGGCCGCCTTTTTCATTATTCTATCTTGCACGGATCCAGGGAACAACATGGTCCTTGACGTTGTTCTGCTATGTAAGTGAGACGACCAGTGTGTGCGCTCGAGACATTTGTCTCGAGACAATTCCGATTTCGAGACAGCTGTCTCGAGACATGTCTCGAGACGTCTCGAGACGGCTCGAGACAGTCTCGAGACACGCTCGTCTCGAGACGAGATTCTCGAGACATTCTCGAGACGAGACGGGTCGAGACAGAAGTTTTTAAAAATACATCCAGCTTTTCGAATACATGTTTTTTGGGTCACAGAATCTGAATTTCAAGCCAAAAAATCGTTTTGAGCCGTCCCAACGGCCGTACAGTTCGGCTGCCGACAGTGCGCCCCTTCGCCGCCTGTGTGTTTCTCTGCCCGCGCGCCCTGTCTCTGCGTCTCTCGCGGTCGACCACTACTCGGCGGCTCTCTCGGTGTGCGCCCACCGCTCCTGGCGCCTCGCCACCGTCGTGGGAGGATTCTGGAGCCCGCGCCGCCACCCTTCTGGGGTCATTTCGCTCGAACTCAACCGATTTTAACCGTTCTTGGACTGATCGACGGGAAATTGAACGTAGATCACGATTTGGAATGTCATTTTATCGAAAAGTGACCCACAAAAAAAGATCCTTGCAGATTAACCGTTTTTTAGCAGTATAATTGTTTATCATTACGAAGACGAATTCCTTTGAATCGAAATTTGAATGTCGTATCTGTTTTGACAGAAATTTTTTTTAAACGTATTCCAATTCGTCTTCGTAGTGATAAACAAGTATACTGCTAAAAACGGTTAATCTGCAAAGATCTTTTTTTGTGTGTCATTTTTCGATAAAATGACATTCCAAATCGTGATCTTCGTTCAATTTCCCGTCGATCAGTCCAAGAACGGTTAAAATCGGTTGAGTTCAAGCGAAATGACCCCAGAAGGGTGGCGGCGCGGGCTCCAGAATCCTCCCACGACGGTGGCGAGGCGCCAGGAGCGGTGGGCGCACACCGAGAGAGCCGCCGAGTAGTGGTCGACCGCGAGAGACGCAGAGACAGGGCGCGCGGGCAGAGAAACACACCGGCGGCGAAGGGGCGCACTGTCGGCAGCCGAACTGTACGGCCGTTGGGACGGCTCAAAACGATTTTTTGGCTTGAAATTCAGATTCTGTGACCCAAAAAACATGTATTCGAAAAGCTGGATGTATTTTTAAAAACTTCTGTCTCGACCCGTCTCGTCTCGAGAATGTCTCGAGAATCTCGTCTCGAGACGAGCGTGTCTCGAGACTGTCTCGAGACAACTTGTCTCGAGACTGTCTCGAGCCGTCTCGAGACGTCTCGAGACATGTCTCGAGACAGCTGTCTCGAGACAAGCTGTCTCGAGACGTCTCGAGACACGCTCGTCTCGAGATTTGTCTCGAGACAGACTCGAGCGCACACACTGGAGACGACCCTCATTACTGAAAATCAAGTTCTTCAGCTATTCCGATGATCCTCCTCGGTTTTTCATCCGGAGGTTATGGGAAATGTGCTATCGTGGTGTCAGGGAAGTATTCTCCGTTTGTGATGGCTATTGTGCAAGTGAGGTTCATCTTTCAACTTTTGAGAACTCTCGTCCTTCAGATAATGTCTTGTTCTTCCATGATGGCCGGCTCTCTAATAGTTCCTGCTCTGACTCCTAACGACAGTTTGCGAGAATGGCAAAGGGTTTTTATAGTCTACGGATTGGTTCTAGCTTTCTCGAACACTGTTTTTGTTATTTTCGCAAGGTAAAATTGACAAGAAATAGTTGAAACTTTTATTCATTCAGTGCGGAACCTGCGAAGTGGACGAATCAAGTAGGAGACAAAACTGTCATTGATACAGTCATGGGAACAAATGGACATGAAGACGTTAGTCCAGGTATCAGACAATGAATTGAGATGGGTTGAAGAAGAGGTTTTCAGTGTCAACGATCAGTCATTCTTCCGATCTCAAACTTCAAATTTAGCGACTGTGAAATAAGTATTTTGTTCTCAATAGATGAAGCATTTCTAAGAACCAACCCCTTTTTTTCAAAAGCTCACTTGGGGAACCCAGGGCACAATAAAGATGTTTCAATGTGAGAACTCCTGGTTTAGTTACAACTTTGTGAAAAGAAGATTCTGAGCACTCACCATTTCAATCTACAGCGTCTCTTTCCGTTTGAATAAACTCTTGACAGTTCTCCGATACTGAGAAGACATCAGAAAACAAACAGGAAGATGAGATGCTCCGTTGAGAATAGCCAGCAGCGAGAAGAACGCCGTCAAGCCTCCCAGAACAAGTCTGAAGAAATGTTGAGAACTATTTTGAGAAACAGCTGTAACTTGAAGTGATCGGTCTGATTTGGCGTGGATTGGAGTAGGAACAGAACACCCAAAGGGGCAAATGCAAAGAATGAGAGGACCGTCAGGAAAAATACGAGTTTCGTGGTGTGAGCACTCGAGTCTTTCGACCTTGAGCTCTGGATACTTCTTCTGTTTTTCTTGATTCTCTTCAATTCCATTATCAGAAGAATGCAAGATGTCGGGAGCACAATAGATGGAGTGAGTTTGAAAACGATCGCTTGAACATAAACCATGAGTTGGAAAGCCATCCCGTCGTTTTGGCTGAATAGATCCCCAACTTTCTGTATGTATTGCCATTCGGGATAGTCTTTTGGATAGTTGAGACAGTGTTCGGGGGCTTTCCAAAGATAAGCTTTTTGGTAGGTTGTTTGAACGAAAGTGAGATAAAGAAACGGGAGGAGCAACAAGAACACGATGAGAAGAGTGCGGATTCCGTAGGATGGTCGGCCGAGAAGTTGGATTCTGAAAAGTAGGTGAAGGCTGATTGAAACAAGCAATCCCACTTTGGATTCAGAGGATACTTGATCAAAATGACTCTGAAAACAGCCATGATGATACTAAACCAGGCTGAACACTCTTGGCCGAACTCTCCGATAACATTGCCAAACCCCTCCAAAACAAGTTCCAGGAATGTCGTTGTTGGAAGACGGAAATGAAATGGATGAAGGAGTTACTTGGGGATGAAACTCACCATTCTATTGGGAAGATGGATTCCAGGTACATTCTATAGTACTCACTCAGAACTAAAGTGACCAGACAGATCATAGTCAGGAAATCGAATAGTGAAATACCAATCATGAAGATGATTATTGAAGAAGTACGCATTGCTTTTCTGGTGAGAACTACCACATGGAAAAAGTTCGCAAAGATACCGAAGGCTGCGGTTGCAATGAGAGCATTCCAAGAAACATGGATGAATTGCCTGAAGCACCAGTAATCGATAAAGAAGAATAGCCAGAAGAACTCACCAAATGAACTTTTCAAATCCCGGAAAATCATTCGAATCGGGACTAAACCGAGGTGGTTCCGAGTAGTTTGTTGCGTTCATCTGTGAGTTGTGACTTCTCGTTTCCTATTTCTCGTCTTGTTTTTCGTTAATTCGTGGGACATTTTGACAGCAGGAGTGTCATAATTACAGTTGTGAGAGGAAGTGTCTACGTGGGAAATAACAGAAAAAACGGAAAACGAAAAGTCTGAGTTGCGTCAGTGTTTGACCAAATCACAACTTTTTTCGTTTCGTACTTTCTATTTTCAGAATTAATGTTTTCAAGTTTTCTTGTTTCTGTTTTAGAATCATGTGCCTTCTCGGAAAAGGAAACTTTAATTAGGCCTGCTAGTGATTGTGTTCGCACCGCTTCGATCGGTGGAACGTGACGAATGTTCCGAAACCAGGAACTTTCGGAACATGGCCGCTCAACTTGCAAGAACGGTTTCCTCTTCAGAATAAGCGTTTCAATAATTTTTGACAAGCGAATCTCGTTAAACGAGAAAGGCTGCTCAACTAATTCATCGAATGGCATTTTTCAAAGCATATCTGAAAAAATCTGTAAAACAGGCAACAAAATAATGGAGCTTTATTGAAAAAGGATCAAGCATTGGATTTCGTCATGTGTGGCCCTAAAGAGGACCGTTGGGTTCGGTGGGTTTAGCTTTCAGCCCGAGAGCTTACTTGCTGGAGGTGTACTTGGTAACAGCCTTGGTTCCCTCAGACACGGCGTGCTTGGCGAGCTCTCCTGGAAGGATCAGACGGACGGCCGTCTGGATTTCGCGAGAAGAGATCGTCGACCGCTTGTTGTAGTGAGCCAGACGAGAAGCTTCAGAGGCGATGCGCTCGAACACGTCGTTGACGAACGAGTTCATGATCGACATGGCCTTCGAGGAGACTCCGGTGTCGGGGTGGACCTGCTTGAGCACACGGTAGATGTACACAGAGTAGGACTCCTTGCGGTGGGCTTTCCTCTTCTTTCCGTCGGCCTTTGGCTTCGTCACAGACTTGGCGGCTTTCTTGGCTCCCTTGGCAGATGGCTTTGGTGGCATGGTGATGAGTGAACGAGTCGGTTGGACAAGTGTGAGGAGAGCGACGCGGCGCCCGGTATTTAAACCCGACCCGGTGGAGGGGCGGAGTCAAGTCTACCACCCTGCGGGGACACATTTCAATGAACAAACTGTGTTCCCGCAGGGTGGTAGACTTGACTCCGCCCCTCCACCGGGCGTGCGGGTATAAATACTGGCCGGCGCCGCTCCCTCGTCAGATAGTTCTACTCAACTACCAACAACAACCCATCATCACCATGTCTGGACGCGGAAAGGGAGGCAAAGCCAAGACCGGAGGAAAGGCCAAGTCCCGCTCATCGAGAGCCGGACTCCAGTTCCCGGTCGGACGTCTTCACCGTATTCTTCGCAAAGGAAACTACGCTCAACGTGTTGGAGCCGGAGCCCCAGTCTACCTGGCCGCCGTTCTCGAATACCTCGCTGCTGAGGTTCTCGAGTTGGCTGGAAACGCTGCCCGTGACAACAAGAAGACCCGTATCGCCCCGAGACATCTGCAACTCGCCGTCCGCAACGACGAGGAGCTCAACAAGCTGTTGGCTGGAGTGACGATCGCTCAAGGAGGAGTTCTCCCGAACATCCAGGCTGTTCTTTTGCCAAAGAAGACTGCCGGAGACAAGGAATGAGAACTTCCTTCCTAAAACCCCATTTACCGAACCCAACGGCCCTCTTTAGGGCCACACATGCTGAAATCCAATGTTTTGTGTTGAATAAACGACCACGTTTTTTTACAGACCCTTTTTCAGTTGCCAATATCGATAACTTTTTTTTCTTTCTGAAATTCGCTGGAAACGAGATAAAACCTTGCTGCTCTTCAAGAAATCGTGTTTTCCCAGTCTTTTTTTCCCTCAAACATTGTTTCTTGTGAGATCTCGTCACTTCAATTTGTCTTCCCCTACACTTGCAGCAATCCGAAAAGTAGGACTAACACTTGTTGTAACCCTAAAGCTGCGCGAGACGGAAACTTGGCACTGACGTTGAGTGCAGTTGGACTTTCGGAATCGGCGAACTTCCATATGATCCTACCGGTTGGAAAATTTGAAAGGGTTTTGCACGTTGAACTTCATGAAAATCTGGAGTATTTTGATGATAACTGTAATGTCTCACAGCCTAATTGAAGGTCCCTGGTTTGGCATGAGTGACATACTCGTCACAAGCTTAATTTTTGAAATGCATACACGGCGCAGGAATAAGAAACACTCAGATGCAAAAGACCGGACTAGTAAAAGACCTGAAAAGGAAAAAGCAATAACTTTATTCAAGAAGATCAAATTGGATTTTCATGTGTGGCCCTAAAGAGGGCCGTTGGGTTCGGTGGGTTTAGCTTTCAGCCCGAGAGCTTACTTGCTGGAGGTGTTGGAAATGGAAACGAGCTCGAAGTCTGGAGGAACTTAGGCACGCTCTCCTCGGATGCGCCTGGCGAGCTGGATGTCCTTCGGCATGATCGTAACTCGCTTGGCGTGGATGGCGCACAAGTTGGTGTCCTCGAAGAGTCCGACGAGGTAAGCCTCGGCAGCCTCCTGGAGAGCCATGACGGCCGACGACTGGAAGCGCAGATCCGTCTTGAAATCCTGAGCGATTTCTCTCACAAGACGCTGGAATGGCAGCTTGCGGATCAACAGCTCAGTAGACTTCTGGTACCGACGGATCTCACGGAGGGCGACAGTTCCTGGACGGTAGCGATGCGGCTTCTTGACTCCTCCGGTGGCAAGCTGGGACTTGCGAGCAGCTTTGGTGGCGAGTTGTTTTCTTGGAGCCTTTCCTCCGGTTGACTTGCGGGCGGTTTGCTTGGTACGAGCCATTTCGATAAGTTGGAATCCGTTGAGTGGACTTGAAGAAACCGGTTTGGTGAACGGTTTATATAGGGAGCGCGGTGGAGGGGCGGAGTCTCTTTGCACACTGAATTTGTGCGCGCGCGGCAAGTAATTGTGACCTGCCGCAGAGATGTGTCCCCGCAGGAGGGTAGAATAGGCGCCGCCCCTCCACCGGGTTCGCTATAAAACGGGGCGCCAGCGGTCATTTCGTCATCTCACTTGTGAGTCTTCAACCGTTGCTGCAACATCATGTCCGGACGTGGAAAGGGAGGAAAAGGCCTCGGAAAAGGAGGTGCCAAGCGCCATCGCAAGGTCCTTCGCGACAACATCCAAGGAATCACGAAGCCAGCCATCCGCCGTCTCGCCAGAAGAGGAGGAGTCAAGCGCATCTCTGGACTCATCTACGAGGAAACCCGTGGAGTCCTGAAGGTGTTCCTTGAGAACGTCATCCGTGACGCCGTCACCTACTGCGAGCACGCCAAGAGAAAGACCGTCACCGCCATGGACGTCGTCTACGCTCTGAAGCGCCAAGGAAGAACTCTGTACGGATTCGGAGGATAATTTCACAATTATCACCATTTCCATACAACCAACACCGAACCCAACGGCCCTCTTTAGGGCCACAAATCCAAAATCCAAACTAAATTTCTATTTCAATAAAGTTATGTTTTTTTTAGTTAAAGATTTATTATAGACTAATAAGAGTCGGTTAGAAGTAGTAGAAGGGAAAGCGTTCAGTGTCACATAACTGCCACGACGCTCTTTTTGTTGACTTGGCTTTGTCTTCTCGAACTGTTGTCCTCACGGGCGAACCCTTTCACTCGGAACATAACTTCATGAGCAAGGATTGCGTCGACGAATGATCCGAGGAGTTTGCAGACTGCACTGTGTGGGCCGCCGCTTTCGAAAATAGAAGTTCTGTCGGAAGGGAGCACGTAAACAAAAAATGTGGGGAGGGAATCGAAAGTGAGCAGGACGAAGAAGTCTATCAGTGCCAGCGCGTTGACCTGAATATTCTGAAATGAAAAGACAATTCCAATTCCCACTGACCCGAGACATGTTTTTCATTGGATTGTTAGTTTTGCAGAACTTCCAGTAGAATAGTTTGCAACACAGCATCACAGAGCATACAAATGATACCGAACCAACAATCTGCAGTACACAAAAATAACGTCGCCTGTCAAATAAGTGTACCGTCTTGGAATTAGACCAGTATTGCCTGGCACATTTGTCAATGGCGCAGACAAATGCTAGACAATTTGGGGAGATGACGAATGAAGTCTGATCACAGAATCCGAAGAACACGACGTTCAGGAACAATCCAAATGCGATAGAAGCAAGGAAAACGTACCGAAGAAGAGAGTCTCTGCGTGAACGGTAATAGAACATTGGTGCGTAAGTTGCCTGAAGAGGTAACAGTTATTTGTTTCTTTTTCAAGTTATTCTAAACGATATTCCTCTCGATACTGATGCACATTGCCAGAAAAGCTCGAGCTGCGCCGGCATTTGCACTCGGGAGTCCCAGCAGCCCAATGTTCATTCTGATAACTTCCAGTTGAACGGGAAATATCAGATAAAGTACTGCAAGGCTCATGTAGACGGCCACTGCAAAATCAGTTCCTATTTCTCATTCAAAGAATCTCACTTACTCAACAAACCCATCCCAATGTCCAACAAGAATCGATAGAAAAACAGAGTGATCTCCTGATTAACCTTCTTTCCTTTTCTCCTGAAACGGAACATTTGTATTGTTTCACCCAATGAAACTTACATCACTTTCCTGATTATCAAACAGTTGATGAATGTTATAGAAGCAGACAGTAACACCCCGGCAATGCACACGATGTACACGGTTCCGTTCATCTGCTGCCAGGACTGGCCAGTGGTTTGAAAAAGAAAAAATGAGCTGGCAATGAGGATGTGAAAATTACATGTGTTGAATGAAAAAACCGCGTACATACGCTGTGATTTCACACGCTGGACGTTCTTCTGTGGAATTAGAAGGGGTCTAGTTCGAAAAGAATACGTCAACTGAACTGTTTACGGGATTCCCTCGACGCTTGTTTGGTTGGTCCATAAGTTGATGAACTGGTGGATGAGAGCACAGTGGAAAACGACGATGGAAGCGGAGAGAACGACACCGGAGACCAACATAATGTCCATTTTTTCTGATGCTTCACAGAGAATGAGTTTTTATATAAGCCTGTAACAAAACACAAAGATTCTCAGACACCCCGACAAAACACGTCTCAGATGAATGAACAATGTTCATTCACATAGAATCATTCAGCATTAGTTGGATCATTCAGCATTAGTTGGATATGGTGTGGATAAATTATTTATAGACAGACTAAAGAACGCAATCTACAGTGTTGGCAGTTTTCATTCTGTGAGGCTTCAGTGAACTGCTGTGATCTTTCGTGGATTCCGATGGTGATCGAACCATGACTTGGTAGGCAAGGATTGCATCGATCGCCGATCCGAATAGTTTGCAGACTGCGTTGTAGGGACCGACGTACTGAAAGTGAATGTTTTGAGAGTTGAGAAACCTAGTCACCACAGAAACAAACTTCTGAAAGAGAGTACATGCGCCTTGAGTTCAAACTAACTTCGAAGGAGAAAATGAGTGCATCTGGCCAAAGATTCGCGCAGAAAGAGGGCAAGAAGTCGAAGAACAAAACTGTGGTGGCGTCGATCAGTGCGAGACGATTTATCTGGAATCAGTTTATGAGTATGGGCTCAGAATCTGATTGCTGACCCTTGAAATAGTTGCCACAGAGTGTTTCGAACTAAAGTGTTTCCAGTAGATCAGTTTGCAACATAGGGAAACGGAAAAGGTGAATGTGACTGCGAACACGACCTGAATGGTTCTCCAGTCTCTCAAATAGGGAACAAATGAAACTTACCATCTTCCAATTATACCAGTAGTTCCTAAAACAAGAGTTGACAGCACACCCGAAGGCAAGGCAGGTTGGAGGGAGAACTCGGAAGGAAACATTGCATATCAAGAACAGAACCACGTCTTCAAACAGCCCGAAGGCGATGGCAAATGTGAAAATTGAGATGTAGAGGAACTCGCGACGCAGTTTATGATAGAATATTGGAGTGTACGTTGCTAGATTCCTTTCGACACTTATCAACATTGCAACTATAGCACGGGCGGCTGCGGCATTCGAACTAGGAAGTCCGAGGAGACCAACGTTTTGTCGGATGATGTCTAGGTTTCCGGGAAACAGAAGGTAGAACACTGTGAGTCCCAAATAGATTCCTACTGAAATGTTCAAAGTTTTAAAGTTATGAACTGCATCACTTACACAAGGATCCCATAGTAACATCTAGAATGAAGCGGTAGAAGAAAAGTGTGAATTCATGATGAATCTTGCTCCCTTTTTTGCTGAAACTGTTACGATTAGTGCTTACTGGGAAAGTACGAACATAGTTCGTCGAACCAGGAGGCAGTTGATAGTAGTTGTGAAAACAGAAGAGATCAACCCGATGATGGACACTATGTAGACGGAGACATTCATCTGGAGAGATAGTTTCTGAACTGATGGTTGAAATAAGATGAAGAAAAACTGAAAACTTTTGATAGAAAGTCGGTTGTCGTATGCGGAGAAGCCTGCTGATTGGCTCAATGAGCATTGGCCCAGTGCCCGTTCGGAGCATACTCTCTCGAACTCTAATGTCTTTTTCGGATGTTTTTCTGGCCGGGACCAGCAGAAAACAATAGGTGAAAGGGGGACTGACGTCTGGAATGTTTTGGGGAGAAGCATGAAGTGTGATGAGTTGATCAGACACGCGCATGCCCTTGTTCATTCAGTCAGAAGAAGAAGTTTTTGAACTCGACAAGGAGATGAGAATACGAAGGTACAAATGACACATCAGACTGGTCTAGATGTTAATTGAAATGAATTCGTAACTGTTTTTCTGAAGTAAAAATGCATTTTGAAGGAATTCCAGGAATTTGTCAACTGGAAACGTGCATGTTTAATGAATAACACGGAAATTGGCGGAAGATATTGCATAAGAAAAGGGAATGGGGACTTTGAATAATTATGATGAGCGGGATGATGAAGAGATGCATCTGACACTGCTCTCCAGTTGCAGACGTCTGAAAAAGAAGAGAAGAGCACATTCTGTTGAGGTCCAGTACACTTCCTCTTTAGTTTGCAGTTGGGTTCCAGATGCTGACTGGAATGTAAAGTGTTCCAGAACCCGTGTTTAGAATGCCAGTTAGAAGAACGTAATGAGTTTTGAAACAGGGTGGGAGGAATGAGGTGCCTTTCTGACCTAATGATATGCCCGAACATCAAAGTTGTCATTCGGAAACTGCAAATTGACTTGAAATACCAACTCCAGGAGTAAACCACCGGTTTCTCCAACTCCAGTCTCCTGTCTTCATTTCCTCCAGAAGCATGCTTGTCGAAATGCAAAAGTTGGTTGGTTTGTGAGCTGTCCCGATTAATTCAAACGTTTCAGATTGGTCCCCAAAGTGAAATCAGAGGAATGTTGGTTTCCTGACAACAATGTGTTCAAGCGGCTATGATATCCTGGTTCTCCTGTCTTATCACCTGCCTGTTATCCATTGTTTATTGTTGCACGTTTCCTTCCTCAAAACTCAAAGAATCAGACCACAAATTCTGCAGGAAACTAAGAGAAATAGATTTTCTGATGAGCTGCAATAAAGTTTCGAGTTTCCAGATCCTTTTCTCTGAACTCAAACTGTAGATCGACGGCGGGCAAGTCTGTGAAGCTTGGGAAGACACATCGTATTCCGGAAAACGGATCACATCTCAAGTTCCAGAGAGCGTTCTCTCACCTGAACGTCCTTGATCTGAAAAGCAGTTCGATTGGCAAAATCCAATTATTTGGGAGCAATCTCATAAAAAGACATTCCACGAAAACTTGATTATTCTTTCTTTGTTCCCCAATCTCCTTTTCCCCGTTTTTTTCTTCCCTGACAGACCAAAGTCTCAGATTTTCAAGATATTGGTAAGGAAATGTGCAGAAGAGGTGGGTGACGATATTGTTTACTCTGCCAGAAGCACCGCCCATCACCTTTTTTCTTTTTTCGAAGTTAATTGTCATTTTTCACGTCAGAAGTTCTCGATTCTCAGAATGGACGTGGATCCGGCAAGCTATCTTATACTCGATGACAGTGAATTCTTTCCGAACTACGATCCCGAAACTCAGAAGACGTTGGTTGAGTTCATGAAGAATCTGATGTAAGTTTCCGATGGCTCTGTCCCCCGAGAACTTGAACTTTCAGGCGAATATCTTGGAAAGTGAATGCCGTTGAACAGTACTTCATGCTCTTCGGGGCTGTGGTCATCATTTTCCATTTTTTGGTCTTGACACGAAAACAAATGCGAACTTCTGCAACCAACATCATTCTGATCGGCATATCCACTGCTGATCTTCTAGTTCTCATGCCTTCTAACTATTTTTATCTTCGAACGCTCACTGACGAGCTCATTGTGTGGTACAGTAACCCAGCGATTTTCTCGTGAATTCTGAACTTTCAGCAGCGAAATCAGCAGTTACTCGAAACTATTCATCGGTGTTATTTTAACCACGGTCGAATCCCACTTCCGGAGATGTTCCACGTGTCTCGGAATGATGCTGGCTCTTGTCAGAGTGATTGCCATTTCGAAAGCCATGGATGCCAGGTTTCGCTGTCTGTCACTCTTTCTTCTCATTGTTTTTTCCCACAGATACGACTTCATTTCTAAGCCAAGATTCGGAATAATTGTTATTTCCGTCGTGATTTGTGCAAACATCCCCATCTCGGTCCTGGTTTTTCTGCAATGGGAAGTTGTACCAGCTGATCCGTACTACGCCACTGAGGAGTTAGTATGAAACGTTCAATAATTTGGTTGAAGTCCCACTTCAGATGTCTGGCGTTGAACACCACTCTGGAAGATCACGCATTACAAGAAAGATCCTTCTTCGCAGCCGATGATTCTTTTGTTCGACGGGCGTATTACTTCGTGGATGGACTCGTTTCACAGGTGAAAAGCCATGACTGACCCCCAAAACTAATGGCTTTAAGATGATTCCATGTATTCTTTTTCCCATTCTAACCATAATTCTGATATGTCTTCTTCGGAAAACCAAAAAGTTGAGAGACCAAAAACAGTTTGACACAAAGAATGACAGGTATTCAAGTGTACCAGTTTTCAAGTTATCCTTTTCCAGATCTGCAACTACCACCAAACTAGTAATAATCATGACGATAACGTACTTGGCTTATCAGTTACCGAGTGGCCTTATCTCTTGGTATCAAACGTTCTTCAGAGTGGGATACGGAGTAGCGTAAGATGACCGAAACATCACTTTGCTTGAAACAAAGACATTATTCCAGCCAAATGATGAACAGTTACCTGGATATCCACTCAATTGTTTTCACTATCAACAGTATCATTCATTGTTTCATTTGCTTTGGAATGTCATCTCAATACAGAGAAACTATCAGAGGATTCTATCCAAAATCCAAGAATTCAAGAGTTGTTATTTTGCAATAAGAAATGTGAAACACGAGAGTTTCAGAGTGGACCTTCTTCCCGAAGCAGTTTAACGGTTACGGCATTCTGAAACAAATGGTTTTTTATTCATGAATGAATTGTTTAACTTGAACTGACTCAATCTGATCGAGACACTCAACATGACAAAAACAATAAAAGACCAATTCCTCCATTGAAAACTAATCAACCTTTCCATTTACCTCTTGCCTTTTCTTTCCGATTTCCGCCCTTTCCAATAGGAAATCAGAGTTCGAGAAGATCCGAAGAATAACACAACGAACACATTCTCTTTTCATTATGTTTTCGTTGTCTAATTGCAAGTTTCGTGACAATTAGATGAGGAAAAACAAAAGAACCACGCATTTTTCTGTTGATTCTCTGAATTCCACTATTTTCGAAGACGTTCGACTGTTCCTCCGAACTTCCGCGAAAGTTCATTCTTAGATCATTTTGTGTCGCTTCCTTCAATTCCTCTAATTTTTCAGTTCCTCATTGTTCGAATTCTTGGTCTGAATCTCCAGTTCTTCAATTTTCAGAGAAAACTCATGGGAATCGTTCCAAACTTCCCTTTTCTATGCGATTTCTTTCCAATTCTCACAGTATGCCTCATAATTTCTCTTGAGAAAATGCGAAAACACACGAAAAATGACAGGTTTGAAGCAGAACACGGAAGAAAAAAGGAAATTGGTGTTTTCCGGTCTGCGGAGACTACCAAACTAGTCATCCTGATGACCATCACGTATCTGACGTGGCAGGTGCCGATCGGATTGATCCGAGACGTTTTGGAAGATTAACAAGAGAACTGCGTGAGCATCAGTGGTACTTCCAGCAAGGAATAGTCCGTTTGCAGCCGAACAGTGTCGGATCTGACACAGATTCTACACATCGTATACACTACCAACACCATCCTCCACCGCTTGATCTGTTATCTGATGTCAAAAACTTATAGGTAAGGTAACTGTCAGAAAGTAAAGTTTGTAAGTTCTGACTCCAAATTGCTTCAAATTGCAAGTGTTCTTTCCAGATGGGTCTACAGAGTGGCCATAGTGCAAAAGCCCTTATAATATGATGTGTAACCGATCGAGAGAAGACAAATGTTCTTCCATTCTGTCCCTTCTCTTGTCAAGAATAAAGTTTTTAGAAAACTCATTGAGTCATGTTTGTGTTGACACCAACTTGTTGTCCCCAGATGTACCATGCCGCGTCAGAACGCAGGTTACAAGATCAGGTCGAAAAATGTCTGCTATATCCCGTTGAAAAATCGGTTCGTCGAAGGGGAAAATTTCAGACAAGAAGTCGTCAAACCGTGAATTACCTCTTTCAGATCCCGTTGTTTATCCCAACTCGAACGTTGTTTTCCGTCCGTTCTCCTTGTCGTTCAAGAGTTATTCTCGTAGCTTCCTCTGATTCTTGATGACATACTGACGTGTGAATGCAGATGATTCTGCAAACATTCGTAGTATTAGCAGAATTCACGTTTGTAATGAGTTGAGAGACCATAAAGCCAAAGATCGTTTGATTACGGTAGCTAGTGAACTACACGCGCTCTTCTGATTTCTAGTTCATGATTCACCGGATCCGAGATTTCAGTAGGCGAGACATCTTCGGAAACTACACAACAAACATATTTTCCCGAAATCCAATGCCGTACGTTTCCTTTGTCCTTCCGGCTTATCCCTCCCGAAACAATGCGTTCTACTCACATCACTTCACTGATTCACTCGGATTTTTATGTTCTTACACATTTCAAAACAAATTGAAACACACTGAAAGGATTATATAAATACCCGAATTCCAACTCTTTCCAGGCACCTCTTTCTGAAATGTTCGAGTTCCAGCAACAAATAGCCATTGCTCTACTGCCGGTGAGTGCTCGCTCCAACAGGATTTGAATGAGTTCCTATTCAGATCTCATTGTTCGGAGCCATCATCAACTGGTCCATTCTGTTCAGCATCCAGAAACTTTCCTCTTTCAATCACTCATTCGGATACCTTTCCGCCAATCAAGCACTTGCGGATGCTCTTCACTCTACCACGTTCCTCCTCTATTTCTGTCCCATGGTCTTACTGTAAGACTCCTCTCATTCTGAAAGTTATCTTCTGTTTCCAGTGACCAGCCCTTGATGAAACAATACTCCCATCACTGCGGATTCGTCCTTCTCTTCTGCTACGAACTCTCCGTTCTCACCCATTTCGTGATCTCTCTCAATCGGTTCTTTGCTGTTTGGAAGCCTTATCAGTACAAGAAGTTGTTTTCTGATAGCACAACAAAGATCCTGATTGTGTTTGTTTGGTTTTACACCGGATCAGTTGCAATTCTGTTCTATCAAAGTACGGGAGGGACAGGAATCCAACAGGTTTTATCCAAAATTTCAGATTTCTGTCACTTCTACTACGACGAGAAGATCCAGTTTCTGACATTCACAAAATCGGATTTCTGCGGGAAAATCGGATGGTACGGGGATTTTCTGAAGAATGCGACGATTGTGTTGATAGTTTCTTGTTTGGACATCGTGACAGTGATCGAAGTCCGGAGAACTTCCAGAAAGGTTCTTAACTTCTGCAGACAGGGTCCAAGTTAACGGGTTTCTAGATAATGGATTCGATCAACAAGATGACTCAGAACAAGTATTCCCGACGGGAGATCCGATTTCTGAAGCAGACAGTGTTCCAGGGAGCCGTGTTCATGCTCGAACTCTTGACCTACTTTTTCGTTCCCCAGTATTTCGAAAACCGTTGGGTTGTGTTCTTCGCAACTTCATTTGCCTGGGTGGCAGTCCATGCGGCTGATGGGTAAGACAACTTCCAATGCTTCAGTGGCCTCATCATTATCAGTTCAGCATCGTCGTCTTCGCGTGTAACCCTGAAATCCGCGGTTTCCTGTTCCGAACCAAGAAGTTGACTCACACGGAAACAACACGGACTGCATCTGTGAACTGACTTGAATACAAACTGAATGAATCATTTTCCTGTTTCCGAGAACTAACTTGTACCTGAACTCTGACAGTCCGCGGACTATCTGTCCAAACCACATCCCCGGTGCGTGGGCACCGAATCAGAAGAGGCATCTGAAACTGAAAACATTAATTACTTTCGGTCTGTGGCAACAGGATGGACACGTTCGCAGACGAACGACGTCAGTTCCAAACTCAGAAGTTCGGGTAAACAGACAGTTTCTGAAAAGAAGTCTTCGGAACATTGTCTTCCTTTTCCTCCTTGTTGTTTTCTTCGTCTGGAAATTTGAAAATGCCAAGTCCGGTACACTACAAATTCTTCATTTGTGGCTTTTATCAGCTTCAAATTTACTTTCAGTTACAATAACAAAACACAAAGTACAATCAATCATTCACGATACAATGCTCAAAGACTAGCCCAGATTATATTTCCCATCGAACCTTTACGGTTTTGGCATAGATCGGATAATAGACAAGATAATCAACATCGGTATTTTTTCTATTTCCCGTCCGGTTCAAGGTAGGTAAAGCCCATATCGTCGTATTTCTACCTGATCACTTGCTCTCGTTTTGTTTTGATTCTCCTCTGTTTATGACTTTGCCCAATTGCCATCTACCCAGACAACTCTGTTCATTCTGCACAAATTCGAGTCTGGAACTCTGTGACTAATTCCCTTCGAGACCCCACCCACTGACTAATTGTAGGGGCACACTAAAGTGGATAAAAACCAAAGAGAAGAGCAAAAAACTTATACTTTGAGATAATGAACGACATTCAACACCAGACGATCGTTGCCTTGCTTCCAGTAAGTGCTTCATACTTCTATCGTCTACAGTAATCCCTCCAGGTCTCTCTACTCGGAGCCATTTTGAACTGGTCAATTGTCTTCAGCATCCAAAAACTTTCCTCATTCAATCACTCATTCGGTTATCTCTCCGGCAATCAAGCACTTGCCGATGCTCTTCATTCCACTACTTTCCTGTTGTACTTCTGCCCGATGGTCTTACTGTGAGTGCTTCTTAAACTCCCGCTGATTCCCTTCCTTTGCAGTGACCAACCCCACATGAAACACTTCTCCTACCACTGCGGATTCGTCCTTCTCTTTTGCTACGAACTCTCCGTCCTTACCCATTTCGTGATTTCCTTGAATCGGTGCTTTGCTGCCTGGGCTCCTTATCACTATCAGTACGTGTTCACTGATGGGAAAACCAAAATTATCATAGTGGGTGTATGGTTATATACTGGAGCAGTTGCCATTTTGTTTTATGAGAGTGAGTTTCATCGAGAGCTTGACCCAATGACAGTTATGAATCCAGAGTTCTGCTACTTCTACTACGATGAGAAGACGCAGTTTCTGACATTTACAAAAACCGAATTCTGCGGAAATATCGGATGGTACGGGGATTTTCTGAAGAATGCAACGATAGTTGCAATCATTGTCTGTTTGGATATCATGACAGTGATAAGAGTCAGAAAAGTTTCCAAGAGGGTGAGAATCGAGGATCACTTTCTTCAAAACCAATCCAACTTTAGATAATAACATGTATAAATCAGGACACTCAACAGCAATTCTCTCGTCGGGAAATGAGATTTCTGAAGCAAACAGTGTTCCAGGGAGCAGTGTTCTTACTCGAACTCCTGACCTACTTTTTCGTTCCCCAGTATTTCGAAAACCGATGGATTGTGTTCTTTGCAACTTCCTTCGCATGGGTTGCTATTCATGCGGTTGATGGGTCAGTTTTCTAATAATCTTCAGAGAAAGAAATGTTCAAAAACTTCTAGCATCGTCGTCATCATTTGCAATCCCGAAATCCGAAGATACTTGTTTTCAAGAGGCAAGATGGTCCACGCCTTGACAACTGTAACCAGCTCACAAGTTCATTGAGCTCGACTCATTCCAATAACATTTATCAACTAACGGTTCGATTACTCTGTTTCTCAAACCTCACTGATTTCCAATAAATGTTCAACTCCACTTGCAATGCAATCCTCGAAATCTTCGGTTTGAATCTTCTAATTAGTCTCGGATAAAGATCTCGCTTCTCGACGTCTTTCCGGCGGTCCGCTCGGTTTCTTTCTGTTCGAAATGTCTGTCACTAGTACTGTTTCCCATTCAAATGCGCTGCCGACCTCTGCTTTTCCTAGTCTCCATAGTTATTCTGTTAGCTTACATTCTCAATTCGTTTTTCAATACGATAGGGTCAATTTCAATGTATGCTTGTGTAAGTTCTCGGCTGGCAGAACGACCTTAACTGAACTTCTAAAGTAGTGTTTTTCAATTTCAGACCATCCCATTTGAAGGGAAAGATCCAATGGTGTATGGATACTTGTGTGCAGTAGACCGATGCATTTACGAGTTCTTCGAGGAAACCAAAGATCAGAAGTTCGAAGTGGTTGGTTTCTTTTGGAAATTTCATGTTTATGAGCCTAATCTTTGTTCAGATGTGGCGTAAGCTGCCAGAATCGATGAACTGGTGTGCCACAAACGCTCAGATGAGTGTCGTGAAGTTCACGTCAAAACGAGAGATTCTAATGTTCAAAGTGAACAACATGTTAGAGGTACTAGACAGTCGGGATAGTTCTAAAGGACAAAGTATGTGATTCAGAAAAGGAAACAGGCCGAGGAAAAGTGCACGGCTGTCGTCATTTCGTTCGACGACGACTCTTCGCTAAGAGATCTTGATCTGGAAGTGGGTGAACTGGTTGTGGGAAGGGGCAACTGATAGAGATTGATCAGAAGATTTTTGATCTCGTTGTAGGAACCAGAGTTTGATCATCTGATCTGATTACAAACACACTGAAGTTACACACAATTGTGTGTTTTTTCCTGTGGGAATTAGATAATCGGAGCTGAAAACAAGACAGAGGTAAACATTCTAGAAACCGATTTCCAGAGAGTTTTGAAAGTCTGCACCGTCCACCACGTCGTCTTCTCGTCCTCCAGAATCCAAGGACTCGCCAACGTGCTCAAATCCATCAGCTCTACCATTGACCTACTTATCGTCGGCCCTTCCAAATCGTCTTCTCACTTGCTTTTCCAACAGTTCCTAGGCGATTACAATGACTACTTGCCCACAGTTTGCCAGGTACTCTTCCCCACTTCCATTGTGTCTTCTAGTGGTTCTTTGCTTCCAGATAAACTTTGCCCACTCCCTCCCGAGATCACGTGAAGAGAACGGATTCATGGAGTCGATTCAGAAGTTGCGATCCGAGAAAAAGTACCTGCTGATGGGATCCAGCAAGGACCGGACAGATATGCATCTGAATCTGTTCTTCGAGAACATGGATCAGAAGTACTGCAGGGAACGCTATTTCAGATACTTCTCGTACTTCTAGCACCTAATAAATGTTTTTCGTGTTTTGGTGGTTAGAGAAAGAGTAAGAAGACAGAAAGTGAGATGGAGAGATAATAAGGGAAACTGGTTTAGTTTCGGTAACTTATAAGTGGTCTGTGGTCGAAAAGAAAAACGGAATATGGGAATATGAAAAGATAAACAGATAGGGCATGTGATGGGTGTTGGTTCTGACTTGAACAAGCCAGAACAGGTTGTGACGTGGCAGTCTGTAAACATCTGAACAGTTCGGATGATGTCATAAGAGTTTCAGGTTTTGATTGATCACTTGGAATAGTGTTGGTTCTCTGAACAGTGAAACATAGGCATCTGTAAATGGTGGACCACTGGAAAGCAGGATCCCCAGTCGGGACAATCTGAGCATTGAATCATTGACGAGCTGGCCGGGACGAAGATGGTACTTGTGCTAGGATTCTGAATTCAATTGAGCATCAGTCCCAATGTTCCAGTCATGACTGTCTTGCAAACGTCTTCCAAGCTTTCTAGATTTTCTCTTCCGAAAAAAAAAAACAGATTGAATTGAAAAAGTTTATTACACAGATGCACAAGTTATTACAGGGATTGATAGGAGTATTCAAAGCTCAGCAAGATCATGTGATTGCCATGTTGGTGTTCGTCATCCGCTTACTTTCCCCATCCGTATCCTCCCATTCCGTATCCACCGTATCCTCCGTATGGACGTCCCCACATGCGCCGTCCGTATCCGTATCCTCCCATTCCGTATCCTCCCATTCCATATCCTCCGTATGGCACTGAAACAATAAGGCATTGTCATCTGAAGACTTCAAAGAGTAACTCACTTCCATATCCCCACTGAGCCTCAGTCGCCAGGAAACAGGCAAGAAGGGCGACGAGAAGAAGAAGGTACGATGCAGAAATCATTGTTGAAGTAGAGAAGACAGTCAGAGAAGTCTGAGTTTTACCTGGTTACCTGTGTCCTTTTATACCCAACTCGCCGTCAATTTTGTTCCTTTTTCGCCCCACGAGATGATATCATTCGTCAAATAGACTCCTGCCGCCTGGCACCCTCCCGTCCGACCTTGTCTCTCGGCGCATACGTCAGAAACATTTAGAATTGGTCATCTGAAGGTAATCGAGAGAAGGCGGATGAGAAGTGTGTGTTCCCCGAACAGCCACATGGTTTTCGGGGAAATCGACGAAATCAGAAGAGATCAGTGCGGGCGAGTTTTTGGGCGAATTGGCGAATTGGTAACGGTGATAAAGATAAAGATTGAGATAAGGAAGAGAAGCAACTGACAGACGACGTCAAAGATCATCGGAGGGAAATTGTTCGGCTAAGAGATCAAATGAGGGAGTATAAAAGGACCCAGACCGACCGACGTACATCACTTCAGCTTCTGATTCCGATTCTGGACGGAACAAGAGTCTGGACAAGGCATCGTGATCAGTTTGAAACTAAACAACCACTCTTTTCAAAGTTCTCTATAAGTCTAGTGACTTTCAAAAACTTCTCCATTTCGAACTTCGAAACTTATGCATTTTTGAAATCCTCCTTCACAATCTCTTTGAGCCTGACCCAGATTGTTATCTCTTTTGTGATCAGTGCTCGGGTCAACTTCCACGTAATTCCCTTCTGATCTTTGGCCTCTTATCACATTCCTGAGACAATCTCCACGTCATTATCGGTCAGTTGGTCCTAGACACTAGTCTCAAGTTGTTTGTGTTTTCCCATAAACATTCGAATAATTCAAAGATCTTGTCAATTGTTTTCAAGGTCCTCTCCAAACTGTAATAAAAGGTCATTCCGTGACTGACCCTTCGCCTATTCTCAGAACTTTTCTGTTTATCTTGATGGTCACTTCTCGCTGTTTTCTCTCAAAGTTCCCTCAAACAACCTTGAAATTCCAGAATGATTTCCGCCAAGCTCTTCTTCCTCGTCGTTCTTCTTATCGCCTGCTTCGCTGCTGTCGAGGCCCAATGGGGATACGGATACGGATGTGAGTTGTGAAGTTCCTCCATCGGAAACTGATTCTTTTACATTTTCAGACCGTCCGTATGGTTACGGTGGATACGGAGGATACGGAGGAGGCTGGCGCCGTGGAGGATGGGGATATCGCCCTTACGGATACGGATACCGCCCGTACGGATGGGGAAAGTAGATGACTCACTGACTCAATCCTTCCTGAAGTTGCCAAATCCATCTTCTAATTGTACCTATGTAAACATTGAATAAATAATATTATGGTCAGAAATCCGCGAGATACGCCGAGCCTAATGCCAGATCACGGGAGATTATCCCGAGAAGATCGCACATTTCCCATAAAACTCTTGTAGTGGATTTGTTTTTGGTCTCTCGCTCCAGACTTGCACGTCAAATCGTTTCATTCCTCCATCCGGTCAGCTCGATGGCATCCTCTCCGAAACCTTGTGTCGTTTGCTCGAAACCCAACAACTTCTTCAACTACGGAGTGAGTTCTACGCCTTCTAATCCCTTAAAATAACTCTGTTCAGGTGTATTCTTGCAATGGATGTGTCTTGTTTTTCCGTCGGATGATGACTGGAATGGACATAAAAAGAGTCTGCAAAAGCGGCGGAAACTGCAGTGACCGACAGATTCTCAAGTGCAAACAGTGTAGATTCATCAAATGTCTGGAAGTCGGAATGAGCAATGGCTCGTCGATAAATGCCATCTCCCCTGTGACATTTCAAACGAACGATCCGTTATCACTTGTTATCAAGGAGCTCATCAACATGGATTCTCGCCGGAACCGTCTGTTTCTTAAATTTGAAGCTCTCAACGACCCTACTTTCGATGAACTTATGGAGAATCCGAATTCTGTAAAGTTCCTAGAGAAACTTCCGAATCGGAAACTGACCATATTTGAATGGGGATTCTGTCAGCAAGTCACTACCATCGAGTTCCTTCGGAAACTCGACATGTGTCGAAGTTTGGAAGCAGCCGACTTGAAGATGTTGATCAGATCATCATTCTTCAAGACTTCCATCCTGAACAGCGCCTTCCAGTCGTACTGTGCGAAGAAAGAGAAGATGGTGTTTCCGGATGGATCTGATGTCATGCCGGAAGAGTTGCACGCGGTTTGTCCCGAATTGCTGAATCAGATCCGATGCCGGCTTATCGGAAAGTTCATTGAATTGCGGATTACTTCCGAAGAGTTTCTGCTTCTCATTGCGCTTTTTCTTACTACTAATCCAGGTAATCTCTTGCGAGAAATGTATTCACGAGAAGTGACTTTTTGCCTTTTCAGCAGTCCAAAGTATGTCGGAAAATGGGAAAACGATAGTGGAGACAAACAAAAAGACCCTCACCAAAGCCCTATTCGACTACTGTCAAGTGAACTATGGAAAGGGCGGCCCGTCTCGTTTTTCTGACCTGATAGCAGTGTGCCACGTCATCAACAAGACTCTCGAAGACTTTTGTCATCTGGCTGCTCTCACAATGTGCCATGGATCTGTGACTTTACCAAAGAAACTGTTCGAGGCTAATTGACCTGCTTCATTTATTGCAATATGAACATATGAACACCTCTGAATAAACTATGTGGATATTTGCATCATTTCGAATTCGACTGGGTTTCCTGAAGATTGCGTGAATAATGTATTCGGCGGAACTTGTGCTCCATCGAGAGCCGATGAACTGTTCTGTACGTAGCTGGAGCATCCGATGATCTCTGAAATTCATTCGGAAATGTTTTCCACTTCGGCGAAACTCACTCAATACTCCTCTGTAGTAGTCCCTAATGATGAAAATAGTAGCAGTGGCATCAAAAATCGGGTAGAACGGGATGAGCATACAAATGTAGTTGGTGACTGGCTCCGTGGATATATGAAGAGCCGGGCAAATGAAGAGGATGAGCATTGGAAGGGTGTTGCCGAGGAAAGGGACAGTGAACTGGAAGAGAAGGGCGATGAACAACTGTCGTTCCTGCTTCTGGAGACGGAACGACTTCTGAACGGACAGGGCGGCGTGGTGAATCTGGAGCCATGTCTTGATCCCGCAAATGAGGGAAATTGTCATGGGAACGGTCTGGAGATTGGAAATTCTTGTGGAAGTGTATGAAAACAACTCACTGCACACATGATCAGATAGAGTATCATGAAGATGTCCAAAAGTTTCAGTTCCACTTTTCCTTCTTCATTGAGTTGCTGAAAAGTGGGACATACTTCTAGAAACTTCGCGTGCCTCACCGCATAGGTCACCAGAGTGAATGCCATCTCACTAATGTTCCGTCCGAATCTCTGTTTCACAGCTCCCTCCAGCTCTTTCGGATGATCTCCGTTGTTTGAGAAAACGAAAGTGGCGACTAGGAACCAGTTGAGAAAGAACAGAATGGTTGCAGAAATCCAGACAATGTGCCGTTTTCCATGAAAATATTTGTTGCGGAGGTACGAGAAGCTGAAATGACCCGTGAGGAAGAACTACGTTTTCAAAAGAACCTGGCGACTGAGAAGTATCGGTAGATGAACTGCGAAGCAAGGACCACTTGCATACAGGCGAAGGTTGAGCAGAAGACCGCTGGAAGCCTGTACTTGATGTGCATTATCTTCTCAGTCATACCAATCAAAATCTGAGACATCTGCTGATGTTCTGTGAAGTTAGTTGTAAACAAGAAGTAGTTGTACTCGTAGATGTAGTAGCTCTGCGAGTTGATCTTTTGACCTAGTTTTTATCAAGGAACTCACTGGAAGAACGACGACTTCAATGGCAGAATAGACCACGTACAGGAATGTCATAACCATCATTAGCAACCTGTATGATCCGTATTCTGGCCTTGAGAATCGGTAGATCAGGTACATGAGGAACACGTTGAAGACCAGGGAAATTGAAGAGCCGACGAGCTCGAGGTACTGGGGAAGCTCCAGAGAATGGTGCATAACTTTCTGAAAGATAATAAGGAAAGAGTGATGTTTAAAAGTAGAAGAAGAGATTTCACGCAGGAGAACTATGATGTTGAACAAAAAAGAATAACATGATAACATCGAAAGTCGGGTTAGAAAGTCTGCAGACAAAGTCAGAAGAGCAGGATTCCATTCAAAACTTCGCTTATGATTGAATGAAAATGGGAGGTTAGTGATAAGTTCCCTATGGGACCCTCGAGCAGAATAACATTCCCAGACTCATTATCAATAACAAATATCCGTATAGTGAACTGTTAGCCATCAAGAAAAGACCCACGGGAGTTGAAGGGTGGGCTGGTTTTTTGGTTACCGAGAATTGTAGTTTTCACTCTGGAAAACTTGGAATTGTGCTAGATGTATATACGATGAGTATAATCATCGAGCATCGAGCAAATTGGAAATACGAAAAACTTGTGACGCAAGATTCTGGAAAGTGGTGATTATGACTGATCGAACAACTTCTTTTTCTGTAGTTTGTATTTCGGGAAACGGGTATAAAAACGTGTGATGAAGACTATTCACTTTTACGATTCTTGTTGATATTTTGGGAAAATGTACATTTCGAGCAGGCAAGAAAGTGAATCAGTGTGGATTACGCGGGAGATTTGAATAGTCGCAGGAGTTGTATTGTTTCAAAGTTCGTCATGGGATTAAGGGATAGGCTTCCAAAAGGAAGGCGTTATAAAGGAAAGAAGAAAAAGAATCACGAAATGAATCAGCAGGAAGCACGGAATGAATTGGTAATTGCTACATTGAACAACTGGTTAGTGTCTGTTCTGCCAACAACACATCGAATTTCAGAATGGAGACAGAAACTTCTTTTACTAGGGTCAGTTTCCATGAGCGCTATGGCTCCACTTCCTTGTTCCCAGGTCCATTTGTTGTTTGATCAATTGGTAGGATCCGTCTTTTGATTTCTCGCCAGATGGGTATCTTTCCTCTGTACAGTTTCATTCGATGCCTTATTTCCTGGAACACTTTATTTCGATTCCTTATTCAATCGGTTTCCCGAATCTCCGAGTGACACGGAAAACCCTTTCCTGTCATCAAACATCTCCTTCGTCTTTCAAAATCTTGATGACATTTAGTTTTTGTGTATGTTTAGAATGGTGAGTTACTTCTTGTTTTCTCAAAGTTATTTTTTTTTGTAGATGAATAGAATCGGTTCGGAGCACATTGTCAAGTTCTTCTTCGGAGCCCTGATTGTCTACAGTCTCTTTTTCTTTCTTGTGAAACATTATCTTGAAAGTGGAGAAAAGTATCCGAAACTTTATGAGTCACTGAAAGGATCACTAACGGACAAGTTCTCTGATCGTCGAATAGATACTGATGCCTACATAATAAGCAGTTACTACTATCCTCAGTCAAAGTCTCTTGGCGAGAATGCACTGGCAATGGTGCTACTGATGAATAGGAACACGATGCGAGAGATAACCAACTATCAGATGACTCTTGTTGCTTCCAATCAGTCTAGTTCTGTTGTAGTCGTACCGCAACTTCAAAAGTGAGAAAACGTTGTCGGAATCTTCCAGAAGCAGGAACTTTCAGAGAAGTGTATTCCAACTGTGCATACGTGAACGTTGTCGCCAAAACGAACTTGTTGCCGGGAATGACAAAGTTGGAAATCGTCGAGGGAGATAAGAGGATGGAGGTGGGAACGACTCAAGTGACTCAAGTGAATCACTGAAAGTTTCAGATTCCATTCCGACGACCCCGAGAAACTGCTCCGAAGCCTGTCATCATCTGTCTGACTCCTCAGTTTCTCTCTGAACAGTGGCAGTTGTTTGTGACCCAAGCCCATGTGGCTCGGAGGTTCGGGGGACATCTGCATCTGTATGTTATCAGTATGATAGACACGTATTTCCAATTGGTCAAAGAATACGAGAAACACGGTTACGTGACTGTTGACTACTGGATTCGACCTAAATTCCCAAATAATCGAGAATCTCTAGAGCCGAATGCCAATTCTGAATGGAGGAATCAAGCCGGAGGGCACACGGACTGTCTTCTACAGTACAAGGAATCGGCTAATTTCATCACTTTCTTCGACATGGATGATGTCCTTTTGCCACGTGGATTTGACTCTTATTACGAGGAATTCGCGTTTTTGTCCTTCACCAATCCACTGATACGAACATTCCATTATGATAAGAAAGAGTATTTGATATATCGAGAGTCAGAAATGGGCCAGATGAACTTTGAGGAAATGTTCGGGCACACTTGGTATTCTTCTAAAATTCAAACAGGGAAAGTGATGGCGAGACCGACAAAAATAGACTCGATATGGATCCATCAGTCATTCAACACAAAGGATCGAGAGAGACTGTACTTGAAGGACAACTTCATAACACATCTCCAGAAGCCGAAAGACAGAAATGCCACTGAACCGTCGATTATGAAAGTGGACTTTGTTGAAATGAAGGAACTGCAGAGGGAGAGAAATGTGCTGAAATCACTGCAAGATGACTTCAAACGGTTTGAATGATAATGATTCCCAATTATCTGAGCTCTGAATTCCAGAATGATGAACTTGCCAGGAATTCGAAATGTTTCCGAAAGTCTACAGAAGGAAAACTTCTACCTTCCAGTTATGTACAAGTGTTATTACGACAGATATTATGGGAAGAAGCCGTCCGAAACAATGAAAATGTGTCCGAATGGAGAGGGATGCGAAGTCCCGCAACGGGAGGATCTCAAGTGTGTTCACTCCGATGCACAGTACATATCGGGTCCTCGAATGAGTCCAATCACTTTACATTATCATGTCAAACCGGTGTTTCACAGGAATGTTCTCTGTGCCCATTGAGTCATTTGATCTAGTCGGTTTATAAGAAACACGAGGTACATAGGAATTGATTGGAAAATAAAGCCATGAAACAGAGAAGTCTGAATAGTTACTGTATGAAATCAGGGAAAGCCTTCAAATTGTGTTGGTGTGCCTCCAGAATGTCGTCCATGATCCCTGTCATCATGTGCATCATCATTCCTCGAATCTGGGTTCTTTGCTCTTCGGGAAGTTGTGCTTGGTTCAAGAAAGGAATGCATCCCGGCAGAATGACGATGGCCATGATCGGAAGGTGCAGATTGTACGAGTTGAAGAGCTGAACTTCAGAAATTGACCTAGTTTCTAGGCACTGTTACCTCTTCAAAAGAAAACAATTCCTTCCCGAGAGTTGCTTTGAAAGTGTCATGATACAGATGCAGAAGTTCGACAGCTCTGGCTTTCCGATCCTGAAAATTTGAATTTAATTCATGATCCTGTTTCAAAGAATACCTCTGGTGACAAGGTTCCAATGAGAAGTCTCGAAAGATCCAATCCGGGAGACATCATCGAAACTCCCTGCCAGTCGATCAACGCCAACATCTTCATTTTCCCGTTCTCATCCAACCTGTGCAGAATATTCGAGATCCACATGTCTCCGTGATTCAGCACCAGCTTGAAGTCATGACTCTGCGACAGTTCCAAGTACCTGCTCAGCATGTTCTTGTAAATCCACAGCACTTCGACAGCTTTGTCTACTTTCTCGCTTTGTTCCTCTCCGAATATCATCTTGATTCCTTCGAAACTCTGTTCTAACTTGCTATCCTCAAACAGCATGCCAAGAAGCCCTTCGAAGCACTGCTTTCCGTCCGCAAACTGTTTCTCCTCTGCTGGAATCGTTTCCCCGAGAGCTGCAAACGTGGCGATCGCACGGACGACTGGAATGAGGTCATCAGCAGTGACAGACTTGAACATGTTCGAATTCAGGTCAGGGATATACTCGGCTATTATGAATCCCTTCATATCGTCCTCATCCTCAAATGATTTCATCGCGTAGATCTGAAAAAGAAACTGAAATCATGTTTGGAGGCTCGGGACTCACTTTGGTGAACGGAATGTCAGGATGATTGAACTTCGTGAGTAGCCTGTACGCGCCGACCTCTCTGTTGTGAATGTTTCTTGTCACCTTGGCCAGACCTGCCAGTTTCTCTTCGCTGAATCCTCCGTCAATCCCGAAGCTCATGGTTTTCGAAAATGAGGCTATGGCAAGTTGAGAAGACATCTAGAAAGAGTAGAGTTTTCCATAAAGTGTGTGTTCTACTCACCTTGACAATGAACCTCTCTGGCAGTTCTTTCCCTTCTTCTACTCCGACCCAATCCGGTTCCACCAGTGCAATTCTAGACATAAATCCCTGAAATAAGTTGGATTCAATGCCAATATTCCTGTCTCACCTTCATATCACTGATGTTCGTGGCTTTCTTGTTCGGTCCAAAGCTCGCCTTTGTCGAAAGAGACTTCTGGAGACTTTGCTCGACATCTTTCCACGTGACGTGGGTCTCCAGAATCCCTTCAGTAAAGAGACATATCTGTCTAGTTGCTTTCCCTCACGCATCTTTCACTTATATACTCTTTCACTTTTTCTCGGCACAAATCACGTCGTTTGGAGTATGTGACCCACGTTGTCTCTGTCCGCACTCTCTCTTTCGGCAGCACTGTTTCTTTCGAGACACCCCAATGATACCAATTCATCACAGTTTTTGTGTTGAAAAGGAGCAATTAGCCTAAAATACCAAAGAGATAATCATGTAACTATGGCCTATGACTACCATCACCAAAGTTCACGAGAACTTGGAACCTAAATGGTTAACTGGACGTTTGCAGCATAAACAAATATGAAATTCTCACTCTTCTATGTTTACAGTGTCCGAATTTCTTTCCTCTCCTTATTTTCAGCAGCTGCAAGTTTTCCCTTTTCCAGTTCTCTGCCGACTGTCAACATCATGTTCGCCTTCAACTTATCAATCTAGAAACATCTCTCCAATCAGCGCAATCGCGCCCTGATGACACCATTCTCCAGTTCCTTGTTTTATCGTTCATTCCCAGTTTTGTGTGTTGATGTTTCATTTCAAGAGTTCGCGTTTCAACTCATTCTACTCCCCTAACCTTTACTTTTTGGGCCTGACCCACTTGACTATTTCTTATCATTTCGGGGGCCAAACTGAAAAACAAGTTGTTTTTTGAAGGTCGGGTGCGGTTGTTTTCGTTAAAGTTGCCGACAGTATAAGTACATCCAGACCCATTGTTTCCTCACCAAATCATGACTCAAGGTTCGCCAACTTGGAATCATTTGCCCCCATTTTTCAAACAAGATATTGTTGGTCTGCTGGATTACAAGTCAAGGTACCAGTCTCATCTTACGGCTTACTCTTCAAAAACTTTTCCAGATGCCGTCTCCGGTTGTGTTCGTGGACAGACAGAAACATTGTGGATGCGTGCCCGCTGCTTCTGAAATGTGTCCAGTTCACGACAACGACAATCTACAAACCGGAAGTAATCCACATCTGTCTGAAGGATGTATCGAACAGAAAGATCGTGAGCAAAACAGACTGTCATTCAGACGTGTCTAGACAGTTTCTGCACCTATTCCATCATCAAAAGTCATGCTGCGATGTACTGAAGATTGACAGTCTACAACGGAACAACGAACAAATTGAAGAATGGCTCCGTAATCTCGCATCACAAATCAGAGGAACCACCAGTATCATGAGGATAAGAGCTAGGAAACTTGTTTGGAAATGTGATTTGGTTCACGGAAAAGTGCTGGCTGATCATTTGAAACACCTCGATGAGAAGATTCTGGAGGATATTTACATTTGGAAGATGCCCGAGTCATTTGAAGATGCTGTGAGCACGAATCAGTGGAGGAACGCCAGAAGCATCAAGATCTTTCACACATGCTCCATCCCAATCGAACACTTTCTCCACGTCCATCAGCTTCTTGTTCGTTTCGACGCCTTCCGGCCAGATGATATTTGGAAACTTATCCAGGTAATCAGATCCGAGTGTACTTCGAAGTAAACATCATTACAGGTGTTCATTTCCGAGAACCGTCCTCTCCAGTCCTACTTCTTTATTTCGTCGCGAAAACCAATCAACCCAGAGGAAATACTGAATCATTTTGATGTCCTCCCTATAAATGATCCTGTTGTTGCACACCAGGAGGAGTGAGTTTCTGATTTCAGCGTTGCGTCTCAATGATTACTTTCCAGGGGTGACCACACACAACGATTCAGAATGGCTACCAGGGAAAACATCTTCATAGTCGAGATTCGGAAGCAGTCCGTCTTTGGAGCAGTCTGTCGCGTGGATCATCTGCCTCAAGATCGACTTGACAATTTCTACGGTTCACACAAATTTTACAAATAAAAGACACTGTATTCTTTGTTTCAGTCCCTTGCTTCCTCAACAAATAAACTTTCCCTTTCAAACTTTGAATTGTCTGTGCTTTTGCTCTCGTACTTTTGACATTATCTCGCAAACGTTGACAGGAAATCCACTAATGCGTTGGATAATTGGAGCATTTGTGGCATTTCTTCAACTGCCATTTTCCCCCCGTAATTTTCGGTTCTCACAATCTCCGTTTCGTTTCCAAACTCCATTCCGATGCTTGACCACTGGTCAGATTCTCTCATTCGGAAGTTTGAATTGATGATAAGTCCAATCGGACTGTTACTCAATATTGTTCTGCTCATCCTAATCATCAAATGCACTCCGGAAACTCTCAAAACGTACAGGTCAGTTCTAAAAAAGTGATTGAAAAATTACGATTTCCAGTTTTTAGAGTGATGATTGGATTGATGACAATATCAGATATTGTGATGACAGTTACTTTGATAATGCTGACAGCGAGGTCAATCGTTCAGATGTTCTTGTTCTAAAACATAGCTTTACAGAACGTTCCCGACATCAAATCAGCTTTTTCTAATGTTCAGAGGGTTTTGTGAACTTTTCTCTGAGAATTTGGAATCTAGGGCGAAGTTTTGCATGATGTGTTACGCTCAAAAAATGACGAGTTACATGTTGAACCACATGATTCTTGTTGTATCGTACGTCTACCGACTCCTTCTGATCACAAAGCCATTCGACAACTTCAACCGAAGAAATGTTTATTTAGCGTGCTACAGCTACACTCTCGTTCACTTTTCGTATTTTGTGAGACTCTTCTGGAAGTATGCGTTTTCAGTTATAACTTCAGAATTGGGTCGGGTACATGGTTCTGGAGCCGATGGACAAGGTGAATGCGGAAGTCGCCAAGGTCCGACCAGAGCTCCTCGGTTCCAACTGGACCTATTTCGCCGTCATCGAGTTATTCTCCCCCTCACAGATAGGTTCTCATTTTTCAATTCTTGACAGTCACAAGTATTTTTTATCAGGAATGACCGTTATTTCCGTAATGTTTCCATGGGTCGTTCTCATAATATCTGTAATCTGTTGCATAAGAATCAAACAATACTTGGCCAGGTTTCAATTCTCGGCAGCTTCTAAAGAACTTCATAAATCAGTACTCAATGTAATTATTTCAATAGGAAATGTTCAGAAACAACCAAAATTTCAGGTTCTTCTGACACAAACCCTTGGCCCCTTGATGTCCGCTGTGACTAGTTCCATGTACTTCGTAGTCAGAGAAAGTCACGAATCAGTCCTTCCGTCGCTCGAGAATGTCATGCAAATCCCACTTGGCACTACCATAATCCTGAATCCAATCGTCACCGTTTCTCTTGTTGTTCCATATCGAAAAGCTGTTCTGAAGTTCATGCGACTGGAAAAGTCAGCAATTATACCCGTAGTGTCTTCTACGGTAATGTCTAATAATTTAGTTTGAATGCCCTACACATTGCTCTGTTCACCATATATTTCATTTCGCACAAATTTTACAAATGAAATAAAATGTTTTGTTTCAGTTCCTTATTTCCGGAATTATAAACTTTCCCTATACTAAATTGTCCGAATTTTCGTCTGGTATTTCTGACATCTCCTTTCAGACTTCAACAGGAAATTCAGTGGATAATTGAGGTTCTGCTGGCATTTCTCCAGTTGCCATTTCCCCATTTTTCTGTTTTCTCATTCCGTTTCCAAACTCCATTCCGATGCTCGACCACTGGTCTGATTCTCTCATCCGGAAGTACGAATTGATGATAAGTCCAATCGGACTGTTATTCAACATTGTTCTCCTCATCCTTATCATCAAATGCACTCCAGAAACTCTCAAAACATATACGTCAGTTCTCAAAAAGTGATTGGAAACTTACGATTTCTTGTTTTCAGAGTGATGATTCGGTTGATGACAATATCAGATATTGTCATGGCTTCAACTTTGATAATGCTGACTGCGAGGTCAGTTATTCCAATATGTGCTACTCCGTAAAAATAGTTTCACAGAACGTTCCCAACAGGAAATCAAGTCTTCTTCATGTTCAGAGGGGTCTGCGAACTATTCTCTGAGAATTTGGAATCAAGGGCAAAGTTCTGCATGATGTGTAGGTTCATAACTCATAAACCACTCATCTGAACTTTCAGGTTACACTCAAAAAATAACAAGTTACATATTGAACCACATGATTCTTGTTATATCGTACTTCTACCGACTCCTTCTGATCACAAAGCCATTCGACAACTTCAACCGGAAAACTATCCATTTAGCATGCTACGGCTACGCTGTCGTTCACTTCACATATTTTGTAAGATTCTTTGAGAAGTTTCTCTTTTCATAAACAACTTCAGAATTGGGTCGGGTACATGGTTCTGGAGCCGATGGACAAGGTGAATGCGGAAGTCGCCAAAGTCCGACCAGAGCTCATCGGTTCCAACGACAATCACTACTCTGTCCATCAGGAATGACCGTCGCTTCCGTGATGTCTCCTTGGATTGTTCTCATCATATCTGTTATCTGTTGTCTACGAATCAAACAATACTTGGCAAGGTTCCAATTCTCGGCAGCTTCTAAAGAACTTCATAAATCAGTACTCAATGTAATTATTTCAATTGAAGCGTTCATGAAATCTCACAATTTCAGGTCCTTCTCACCCAAACCCTTGGTCCCTTGATGTCCGCTGTGACTATTTCCATATACATCGTAGTCAGTGAAAGTCACGAATCGGTCCTTCCTCTACTCGAGAACATCATGCAACTCCCCCTTGGCACCACCATAATCTTGAATCCAATCGTCACTGTTTCATTCGTTTCTCCATACAGGAATGCTATTCTGAAGTTCATGCGAGTGCAAAAGTCAGAAACGATACCCGCTACATTGATAGTGTCTCACAATTTAGTTTGATGAGAATTTATATTGCTCACTGAAATAACTCTGCTCACAATTTTTTTCATCTACAAGTCTTTCAAATTCGCTCCATAATAAACGTTAGTTTTCGAAAAGTTCTCTAACCCGCATCTCTCGTGGCACTCACGTGAGAAGAGACGCAGACACTCCATCCGCGCCTGCTGCTCTATGCTTCTCATCTCTCGCCAAAGAGAACATACGCCGTGTCTGAGTCTCTTCACTCGCGTTGTAGACACCCAGTCGTTGTTTTTTCTCTTTCATGCCTTCTAGCTTTTCGCTTTCTTCGATTCTGCCATCTTCCATTCTTATTGCATTGTATCCTCTTGTTTCAACTCCTTTTTATTATTTTTCTTTCTCGATAGATTTCAGTTCTGGTTTTTCGTATTGATCCGAACTTTTTCTCTTTAAAGCTGCTCTTCTCCAAGCCATTCAGTTGATTTCAGAATGCCGATCATCAGGGGTGAAACATTCTCCCTCACCTTTGACATTCTCAACGTCAGCAAACTAAGGGATCGAAGCTTCCCAGCTATCGAGAAATGCGAATCTGACTGGTAAGCGTCGCAAAACGAGTCAACAACAAACCCATTCGTTTCAGGAGATTCCGAGCCAGCAAGATGAACGAGTACTTCTGCGTGTTCATGAACCGCGATAAGCTGAGACCATCGAAGACTCTTCAGTACGACATCGAGATGTTCTTCACCAAACCAAAAGAACATTCGTTCCTGAAGAAGACGTGGCCCGGCAGAGGAGATCAGACGGCTCGTTTGAATTTTGACAACGTCATCCGCACCTACTCGAAAGACAACACTCTCACTATCAGATGCGACATCACGCTGAAGTACGAAGTGGACCTCATCATGTCCTACGACTTCTCGATACCTCGCAGAACCACCGACTGGACTATCGTCGTAGAAGGATGCGAGTTCCACGTCTCGAAGATGGTGAGTGATTGAAAACTAAAACTCAAATATTTCGAAGTGTTTCAGTACTTGGCGAACTTTTCGAAATACTTTGAAAATATGGTGTTTGGTGAGTACGAAGAGTCGAAGAAGGCCGTCATTGAACTCAAGAAGGAGCAAGCCGATGCTTTCCAGCAGTTCCTCGAGGTCGCTCACCACGAAGTCGAAATCAAAAGTGAGAAAACTATAGCCTATAGTCTATAGGAAAAGGAAATAAATCATAATATTTCAGGCGACAACGTGCAAAATGTTCTGAGACTGGCGAGATACTATCAAGCAGACGGCATAATGAAGAGATGCGAGCGTGCTCTGCTGGGAGATCTCGACCACAACATGGACCGAAGGGAGAAGCTCAAACTCGCTGATGAGTATCAGCTTTCGGATCTGATGGTGAGAGAGATCTGTGTTGTTCTGATTAAATCGAAATGTTTCAGGATCATTGTGTGCGCAAGATCAAGACGGTCGAAGAAGTGAAGATCGTGGCTCCGTCGAACATCGACACTCTGAGCAACGAGACGACGAAGAAGCTGTTGCAGAGAGTGCTGGACCTCACGCCGGGCTGCTCTCTGCCAAAGAGATCCCGCTTCCACTGAAACCGCTCGGGTCGGCAACCATAACTCATCATGAATCTCTCTGGGAAACAAGAGCCATTCGCCAATTCTTCCGTATTTTCTTTTCCAAATCATTCTGCCTTTTCATTGTGTATTTCCGTCGTCTGGAACTCTTTCAGTTCCCAGAAGCATCTTTTTAACTTCACAGTGTCACACTATTTCCTTCAATCGTCCTGTCTAACCAAATAAACACAAAATTTTGTGACCACCAAAGTGATCAATGGTCGATTGTTGTCGGCAGTATATAAACAAGTTCTCCGTCAGTGTGTTCCCAGTTTTACGTTTTGTCTTCACCTTTTCGTCATTTTGAAATGTCTCGGTTCACTGGAAAAGTTGCAATTGTTACTGGTGAGTTGGATTTGCTTTCAATTTGTAACACAGAGAGGAAAAGCTTTTGTAAGTTTGTTCTCAGGGTCTCTCTGCACACCTCTAGACACAAAAGGTTCGTGTCTTTCGACCTTGAGTAGTCTAATGAATGCGATTAGTTTGACAGTGACCAGAAGTAGTACTTCAGGATCTTCCAACGGAATCGGCCGTGCGACAGCCGTTCTTTTGGCTTCCGAAGGCGCTCAAGTGACCATCACCGGCCGTGATTCTGCACGTCTTCATGAAACAAAGCAAGAACTTCTGAAAGCAAGAGTTCCAGAAGCCAACATTAATTCGGTTCTTTCCGATATTACCTCATCTGAAGGACAAAATCTTCTAATTTCCACAACGATCAAGAAGTTTGGGAAAATCGATATTCTCGTGAGTGACGGATCAAAGTGTGCCCTTCACATATGAGTTTTCAGGTCAACAATGCCGGTGCGAATCTTCCCGATAAACAGGGCAAAAGTGGAACTGACTTGGGAGTGGACAACTATCAGGACATCTTCCAACTCAATGTGCAGACCGTCATTGAATTGACCCAGAAAGCGAGGCCGTATCTGGCAAAGACCAAGGGAGAGATAGTAAACGTGTCGAGTATTGCTGCACAACACGCGGTATGCTTCCATGGTTCAGAATTTCCACCGATTCCGTCTATTTCAGCAGGCAAAAATCCCGTACTACGCCAGTTCCAAAGCAGCTCTCGATCAGTACTCCCGTTCAGTTGCCATCGACCTGATTGCCGAAGGAATCCGAGTCAACGTGGTCTCTCCTGGATTCATTGCCACTGGTTTCTCCACAGTGTCCCGTGGCTTGGATGCACAACAGTCTTCCGATTTCTACAGTAGTCTCGGAAACGATCGGTACTCTATTCCGATCGGATTCTCGGGACAACCGGAACACATTGCCAAAGTGATTGCATTCCTGGCGGACAGAAACGCTTCGGAGTACATTGTGGGTCAGACGATTGTGGCGGACGGAGGATCGACTCTCATCAACGGATTCCATGCTCACATGAGCAGAGCGGCTGCGAAATAAATGAAACTGTTTTGTTGAAACTTCGATAAACATTCAAAACTGATTGTACATCAAAATAGCAAAAAAGGTTGACGGAATGGAAAGGCAACATAGATCAATGATAAGGAAATGATAACACAAATCATTCGCACAATAAGTTTTTGAATTTCAAACATGTTTCTGGAAACAATGTTCTCCCAGACAATATCAAGAGAGACTTCCGTATTCTAAAACACAGCTCACTCAGTGTTCTCCAGGGGTTATACAGATTCGGTTACGTCAGACTGTTATAAACACACATCGCTCGCTTCATTGTTATTCTTCATTCACAAAATGGATAACAATACTGATTTCACCACTGCTATCAGTACAATTTACAACGTTTCTGGAACGATTTCCGTAGTTACCAATCTCCTTATGATCATCTTGATTCTGACAAAGTCGCCTGCTCAATTCGGAGGGTACGCGTATCTGATGATGACTATTTCTCTCTTTGAAATGCTTTATTCCGTTCTGCATATCATCTTGATTCCTGTGAGTTTGCAGACAGGTTCAGTCAACTATTTTTATTCCAGATGCACATTTCTCAAGGGTCCGCCATGATGGTGATCAGCAGATCTCGAACTGAAATAATCCGACACCCCATCCAGTTCATTCTGTTGCTCATTTACGTGGCGTTCTTCGGAGCCTCCCTGTCCATATTTGCTCTCCAATTCATCTACAGACACCTTGTCATAACAGGAAGTAGTCTGATCTCCTCGTTCAATTCTTGGAAACTCATACTCTGGTTGATGATCCCAATTGCGGTCGGATTGCTTTTGGCTGTCGATTGTTCTGTTTTTCTGGACTCGGATATCGAAACAAAAGAGTTTCTACGGAATATGACACATTCAGTACTTGGAGTGGAACTGGATGACTACGAGTTTATTGGTGTTCACCTCTATGAATTTGATCAGAGTGGAACGTTTACACCTAACTTTGATTCAATGTTCTCACTGATTCTCGAATTCGTGACAGTCGTGAGTTGATGATCTTCTTTTCCGAAGGCTTCCTCTTCCTCAGACCTTATCATTATCAGTAATCTTCTACTTCGGTATCAACTGCTACTTCAACATCCTCAACACTCTGAATGCCACTCACTCCCAACTGAACAAGAACCTCCAGTCCCAGTTGTTCAACGCCCTCGTTCTCCAGACGCTCATCCCCGTTTTCTTCATGCATCTTCCATCCACAATCATATTTTTCTGTGTCATTCTAAGCATTGATACTGGTCGATACGGAGCTATTCTCTCCACGAGTATAGCAATCTACCCGGCTCTCGATCCAATTCCTAACTTCATTATAATCAAATCCTACCGGGATGCAATTCTGGGTAACACACAGAACACAATAGCGAAATGATGTGGTATTTCAGATTGCATCTGCTGGAAAAAGAAGAAAGTTCAGACATCGAACTGTGTGATAACCAATGGACAGTTTCAAAGTACTTCCTGCTGAATGATGAGCCAGCTAAAAGTTTTACTTTTCAATAATGTATTTTGAGTTCTTTCAGTAAACCAACTCATAAAATCAAGCAGTAGAATTAGAGCAGAACATCGGTCTCAAATTGGCAAATTCTCCCGTGTAATACTCTTTCTTTTCTTGAATTTCCGTTTTGTTTTCACCCGAAACCACGTCACACGTACTCTGAATTTGTCTCAGAAGACAAGGGAATGCTTCATCCCATTCTGCGCACTTGTAAGTGCCGTCCTGGAATCAAATGTTGAATTGGGTTACCATCAGGACTTCAAACCTCTATGTCATGATGGAAGATGGTCTCCAGACAAGGAATTTCAATGCTGTTGTACAAAGTGCTTGCACAGTTCTCGAACGTTGAGTAGTAGAAGACAAGGAACCGACAAGCATTGTATTTGCGAATCACTTCTGTATCATTCGAGGCTTTGCTAGTGAGCAAGGCACACACCTGAAAACCCTTTTCCTCTTCCCTTTTTTGCTATTTACTTACAATCGCCTCTGCACACTTTTCAGCAACTTCTGCATATTCTTCAGGTCTCTTCAGGTACCGAGTTGTTGAGTTGAACTCTTTCTCCACTAGCTCCAGTCCTTCATTGAAGATCTGATAACTCAATTCTGTTAATTTTTCTCTCTTCTGACTCACCGGAACGCATTCCGACAGCTTGTTGTTATTCTGTTCTACCTTAGGGTTCAGTGGATTTGTAGTGGAATTCAGAAGAGCAAGAATCACGAGAATGACGATACACGGGAAGCCGAGAAGGGCAACCACTCTGATCAATCGGCTGGGTATCTCCATCGAGAATGAGAAAAAGAAGATGTTTTTTCGTTTTCATCTTCTTCTTCTTTCTCTGTCGACGTTGTTGACAAAAAGGGGAAACCGGTACGTTGACCGTCGAGAAGGGACAGACATCACGAAAGATCACGCGAACTGAAACAGCTGTCTTGGAACACATTACATCGAGTTCAAAATAAAGAGAACGAAATTTCGGGTGAAACGATCCTTGTGAGAAGAAGTGGCCTTTCATGAAGTGATCAGACTGTACTCCCCTGTCAAAATACGTCAAAACGTTTTTTTTGTTCCGCGTGAGAATCAAATTTTGTAATGAGCGTCTAGTGCAGTCTCGGATCTAAGAGCTCTGAACTTCCCAAATTCAGATTGTTTTCAGCTAGGTAACTTCCGTTTCCAACAGTTACCAAATGTCTTGTTTTCCCCGTAAACGAAATCTGGTAATTTCGAAAATCACACAAGCATTTCAATGTTCGCCGTCTGAAAACCTCAGCCATTCTCCGAGATTAGAGACCCGTGTGCCACGACGAATTCCTCTTCTGCTCCTTTGTTTTCGTGTCTTGTGCAATTATTCTGATCTCTGACTCAACTCGATAAAAAACACAATTGAGATTTCATTTAACACGAATTGCTTCCCGTTCGTTTTCCCAAGTAAATAGTCTGTTCGGTTCTATCACATTCCACTTCCAGAGTTCCGTCAAATGCAAGAACACTACACGAGGAACCTGTATCTGGAAGAAGTGAATGCTGCCATCGCCGGAATCGTGTCTCTTTTCTCGAATCTAACCCTGTTGTATGCAACTTCCAAAGTCAGATCTTATTCGAATACAGTCCGTTGGTCACAGTATTACTCCTGCGTCTTCCGCCTCTTCTTCTCTGCTTTTGTCATAATCACAGCTCCAGTAAGTTGGAAAAGTTCTTCTGTAACTCGAGAAAGTCTTCAGACAATAATCTATTGCACTGAAGTAAAGTCCCTGTACATTGTGAAAGGAGGCATTGACATTCCCCGTGAAATAGGTGCTCATATCCTGAACCTCTTCGTCGTTTTCGTCGTCACTTCATGCACGGGGCCAATGGTCCAGTACCTCCAAGTGGCTTACCTGCTATCGAAGTGAGTTCCCAACGGGGCTAACCAATCTTAATCTTGTTTTCCAGTCCTGCCTTGAAAAACCACGTGGTTCTCCGAACACTCATTTCCTTGTTCCCGCTGTTTGTTGCTGTTCCCACTTTTGTGCTGATTATGGCCGGATACACTCCGAATCGGTACGAAATGGAGATCTCCGAAGTTCTGATTCAAGAGATATCTCTCCACGACGAGACTTCTTTTCTGATGGCTCCAGAAGAAAAAGTTGGGAATGCTAACTGACGTTTTCTATGAATGAGTTCCAGATATTTAACGAGCTCAATCAAACATTCGATTACGACCACTGGGCAAGATTCTGCACATTCTTCATTTTCACAGTCATGATCTTCTGCCTAATAACAGTTATTATTTGTTTTTCTCATATCCAAAAAGAAATGAGGAAGAAGTCGAAAAGTGGTCAAACTTTGAAGTCACAAAGACAAGTTAACCTGCTGCTCATGGTCCAGGTATGGGATCTGGTTTACCAAGAGTCCACTCTCCATTTCCAGTTCATCTTCCCTTTTCTGACCATCCACATCCCGTTCTACACTGCTTTCATCCTCCCGTACGTCGACTTGGAGTTTCCACTTCTCTCATCTAACCTACCGTATCTCTTCTCTTGGTGCCCAGCTATCAACCCAATCCTTGTCATTTTCATGGTCAAAGTGAGTTGAGTTCACTCATTTCCGCAGTCCCTCTTCACTTTTCAGAACGTGCGAGACACTCTTCCCTGCAGGAAAAGCTCCAGTTCCATGGCTGTCTTCGGATCGAATCTTGCCCTTCATGCGAAAAATTCTCTGTCTTTAACCAGGAAATAAACTGTTTTGTTTTGTATTACAAAGAAAGATTGAAGAGAAACTACTCGAAGAATTGATTTACAATGTATTTTTCTAGTCTCCTACGCATGTCTCTTTTCATTTTTGTTTCCACATAGCAGGTGGATTTTCAAACAGTGATGACTAGTTCTTTGCGGATTCTGGAGACTGAACCTGATGTATAACCTCTACGTTTTTCTTTTTACTTGATTATGATTGTTACACTGGCTGAGTACTATGTCAGCAACTATTCCAAGTGCACCATCGATGACAGTTTCCTGTCTTCCTGGCAAGGTTTAGCCTATACCACCCACGCCATACAGGTCTTCGGCTTTCCGATGCAACTCATAACTTTCTACTTAATCATCAACAAATCACCGAAAGTTATGGGCATGATCAAAGAGTCACTGTTGTTTTCTCATTTCTGGTAAGCGAATCCTAACGGACACGAACTGGAGTTCTTCAGGGTGACATGGTGCGATGTCTCACTGTGTGCCCTCATGACCCCTTATTATTTTCTTCCGTCCGTTGCCGGATTTAACGTCGGATTGTTGAGTTACATAGGATTTCCAGTACATGTTCAGTTATTCATGATTTGTGTTTCCATTTTCGGTATGGATGTGCTGACTTGTGTAAGAAACCCAACTCAGTTTTCAGCCATGATTATCGCATCACTTGCCCTTTTCGAAACACGGAGTAGTTCGATTCAAGAGAACATGTTCAAGATACAACGAAAGAGAACTCGAATCGCCTATTACTCCTTCAACTTCCTGTTACAAACATCTGTCTTGATCCCAATGTTTTCCAATATCCCGGAGAATCAAGAGTTGGCAAAACTACAAATCCTCGAATCATTCCCCTGTCCCACACGGGAGTTCTTCACTTCTCCCACTTTTGTCATCCTTACTGATCCGTTTTGGACCAATTATATTCTCTATTTCATGACACCTGTCATTTGTATCACTGGAGTCTCCCAAGTGGCGTTTTTCGCATCCACTTGCATCTATTACCTCTACGTGGCTCCCACAAATGCCACATCATCCCAAACAAGAAAGATGCAGCGGAGATGGTTCGTTGGTTTGTTACTTCAGTGTTCCATTCCTCTGACCATCTTTGCGATTCCCTATTTCGTTGCATTAGCTGCTCTGGTTATCAATCGATTCACCCAGACAATGATGAATTCTCTTGTTATTGTGTTCGGACTTCATGGAATTGCTGAAAGTGTGTCTATCATAATAGTTCATAAATCATATCGACAAGGATTCAAACAGATGTTTACGAGGAGAAAGATTAGTGGTAAGAATGGACAGAAGCTGTTGAGAACCATCGAGAGAAGTTTCAGAAGTTTCCGTAATCGGAGTGTCTTCTGACTTGCCAGCAATTCATAGACGAACTGGAACATTATGACTACATCCTCAATAAGCAAGACACAGTTCTGTGACGATTTTCTGACATGAACATCAATAATGCATGCGAGCTCGAGACCTATTGCCGAAATGCCACCAGGTTCCACCTGTCCCACACCCTTCTCACATCTTTTAATGCAGCTTTCATGATGATGATCTCTCTGACCGAGTATTACGTCACAAACTACTCGAGATGTCGAATCGACGACAGTTTCTTATCTTCCTGGCAAGGATTGGCTTATCCAGCCCATTTCCTTCAACTGGTTTCGCTACCTCTCCAACTTTTAACTGGTTTTTTAATCCAGAAAAAATCAACGAATGTGATGAAATCTATCAAAGGACCACTTACAATTTCACACTTCTGGTCTGTATCACTCTTGAGACATCAAACCTTTTCTTACAGCATCTCGATGTGTGATTTCACCCTCTGTGCCCTGGCAACTCCCTATTACTTTCTTCCTCATCTTGCCGGTTTCCACGTGGGGATTCTGAATGTGTTCAGCGTTCCTGTCCAGCTACAGCTTCTACTGATATGTCTTTCAATTTTTGGTAAGGACCATTTTAATAGAATTGGACTTTAGTTCTCACGATCAGCTATGTTACTGTCAATCATTGCATTATTCGAAAGCCGGAGCAGTTCCATCCTCGAGAATAGATTCAGAATCGGAAGACGTCAAACGAAAATCATTTATTATTCTTCAAATGTGTTTGTTCAACTTATCATGGTGGTCCTTTTATTTCTGAAAACACCCGAGGACCAGGAGGTGGCGAAACTCCAGATTCTGGAGACCCTTCCATGCCCGACTCGAGAGTTTTTCACATCACCGACATTTGTTATCACTACGGATCCGCAGCTGACTAATTACGTATTCTTCTGGGTTGCTCCTCTGATTGTGGGTAGTAGCTTCGGTCAAATCGTGTTCCATTCCTCTTGCTGTGTCTTCTACTTGTACATTTCGCCGTCTATTCGAACTTCTCCTCACACTCGGCAGCTCCAGAAACGGTACTTCATGGGTCTGGTTCTTCAGTCATCCGTGCCTCTTATTGTTTTTGCGATACCGTATTTCATCGCGTGCATTGCTCTCCTATTAGATCAGTTCACTCAAGGAATGATGAATATGCTGGTGATTGTGTTCGGGTTTCATGGAATCGCCGAGAGCATTTCTGTCATTGCGGTGCACAAATCATACAGACAAAGTTTGAAACAGTGGGTTTTACGAAAAACAGGTAAAGTTTCAAAACACCCTCTTGGACATATTGAATTTTCAGAAATTTCGAGCCAACGAGTATCCCGAGAAATGCTTCAGCAATCTAGACAAATAGCAGTTTCGAATATAACAACTTTTCCTTGACGGAAAATGGAATATTCATAATGACCCTTACAAATAAAAAAATGACTCTTTACAACTTGAGTGTTCGTTCGTTCCGTCTAACTCGTGGTGTAGCGTGAGAGGTGGTCTGAATGGTCCAATGACGAAATGTTACTTGGAAAGGGTCTGCTAGTGAGGTCACAATACAGCGTTACTCATTTTTCCGCTATAAAACAGGTGATTTTCATCAACTTCAGCTCTATTCAAAAACCTTTTTCACTTTTCTTGATATATTGATTCGGCTGTCGCATTTACTCGCAATGACTTGTATTTCTCGTAACATTTACGCGGAAACCGAAGAATTCTATCTTTTATCTCTTCATATTCTCTCCCTTTTCCAAATTCCGATTCATATTTTCGGGACGCTTATTGTGATCTATAAAACTCCGAAAGCAATGGAAGGTGTCAAGTACACAATGCTCCTACTGCATTTAGCGTATGTCTTTCCCGAATTCTTTTCATGTCAACTTGTTTCCATATTCAGAGGTGGATATCTGGACATAATGCTCAGTCTTCTGAGTTTAGCCTACGTCATATACCCTTCACACAGTGCATCTCTGAACGGAATCCTTTTTAAAATCGGAGTTCCTATTCCATTAATTGGTTACCTCAGCTTGAATTCAATCCTCAGTGAGTTTCTGATTAGCAAACATGTGATAGTGTCATCTACAAGTTTCAGTTTTGGTCGGTTCCATCATTATTTTCTTCGAAGAAAGGTACAACCGATTGGTCCGAACTGACAGAAACACCCAGAGTCGGCAGTTGAAACGGGCCGTGCATCACGGCGTCAACTTCATTTTCGTATTCATCGTGTACATCCCCGCTTTCCTGAACATGCCGGACCAGGAAGAAGGAAGGAAGAAAGACTTGCTGGATTACCCCTGTCTGCCCCGTTCCTTCATCGAGAGTCCGGGCTACTGCAAAATGCCGGAAAGTATGATTCTTTCAATCGGACCTCTTATATTCACGATGATTTTCGGTACTGGACAGGCCTTTTACTTTGCCTTCAGAACCGGATTGAAACTATTCGAAACGAAAGCCCAGTCAAAGAGAACATCAACAATGCAGAAGAAGTTCTTCTTCTCGCTGTGCATCCAAGTCGCCGTCCCGATTCTTCTCATAATTCTTCCTTGTCTCTACATCCAAATCACTGCAATCATTGGCTACGTAGACTTGCTCTTTGGCAACATTTCCATGATTTGGCTCAGTTTTCATGGAACTTTCAGCACTATTGTCATGCTCTTTGTTCACAAACCGTACCGACTTGCCACGTTACATTTCTTTCATCTCCGGAAAACAGCTCCCACAACCCCAATGCTTGTTGCCAAAACATCCGTTTCAAGAAACTAATAAACAAATTATTCCTATTTGTTCATTTTGTGAAAAATGAAAAAGATTAAAAGACGAAAAGAAGATAAGCTGAAAGCAGAGATCAGATGCTTCGATTCTTTTCACTGAGCAACTAGAGTGTATCTATATGAAACGAAGAGAACAAAATAGGCACACTTTCGAACGAAATAACTTCTGATAGATATGAGATGAGATGAGAAGTGTTTTCCTAAAGCTGACTATCAGCAACAACTCTTGGTAGTTTGAGATCAGGACGGAGCATTGTCAGCATTAACGTGGCAAACTGAGCGTTAGAATGATTCTTATCAATGACTTGGCAAAGAGAGAGAAGATCTGCGTATCGGGATGGTCCGGCGTGTTGATGGCTGAGAAGACAGGTCTGAAGGAGGGCGTTGTTGTATATCTTCTGATGAGAAGACAGAATCTTGCGGCTGCTTTCTGATAAATCGGGGAGGGCTGAAACTGAAGTTGAGAAGAAACCATTGCCAAGGGATCACCTGGGCTGCAGAAAAGAACGACATTCAGGAGTAGGAGTTCCTCTTTCGTGATTTTCAGTTCAATGAACTTGCTGACTAACAGACTCCGCAACTGCTGACAGAAGCTGTTGGACTGACCGAACAGTCTGAACAACACCCATGATAAATAGCTCCGTCATACCAAACCCACATCGCCAAGGCTTCCGGCAGAGCATCAGTTCCTTCTGGTGTTATCAGTCTATCACTTCTTTCGTTCATTGATCTCAATGCAAGAAAAGAAAAAGACGCTTTGAAAGTGAAGTTTTGGATAAGAGTGACCCTATCGCTTATCTCCAGTGATCCCATAAAGTCTAGACTCAGAAAGAACTCTGCAGTTGTGAATGCATACAGAACATTCCACTGCTGAACAGACATTCTCCAATTTGGCCTCTGAACATTCTGATCGGAGGGGCTATAGTCCGTTGTCTCATACCTTCATCTCAAATTGCACGTGTCCTCTCTGTCTGACAATCTCCGCCAAGTTGAGGTCTTCCGCAGTGAACTGGTGCATCAGAATGTTTGATCTTCTGGTGTCGTTGTAGATCAGCTGCCCGATGACTTTTCCTACTTCGTTGCTCCGATCATCCAATTTGTAAATGAGTCGCGGATCAATGTACATACCTTTGGAAAAACAACGTTGGAAGCGGCAGGCTTTGCAACGAGGACGTCTTGTGAATTTGAAATCAACTGGAAAAAAAATGAGAATGGAATTCGAGAGACTTTTACCGTCAAAGCACTGGTTTTTGAATGGACACCTCCATTTCAACTTTAGAACAGAGCTTCGTTTGAAGAACATTTTGCAAGAGTTACATGAGAACACCTGAAAGGAAAGCGGGGGAACATTTTCAGGATAAACAGGAACCTACTCCATAATGCCGATGGACTGCAGGACTGTAGCAGATTTGGCACTGTGCCGAATACAATGTTTTCTCATTCGATTCGGATTGCATGACCCAGAGTCGACAGAGCAGTTGAATGGCACTGAATGAGTTTCTGCAAAGTACTACAACTCACTAGAAAATCTTTCGGTTGAGAGGATCAAATCACGATAACCGAGACTAATCGGGGCCTACACTTGAGCACATTTTCTCTGCGAGACACACATCAGTTGTGAGACTGGTGTGTGTCTCATGAAACACGGTTTTCATATCCAAAGCAAACTTTTACATACAAATAAATAGAAGCTTTATTCAGATTTCGGACACTCTCTATCGGCTCCAGAGCTATCGGGAAAGTCGAAGACCTTATCGATAATTCTCGGAAACTGATAGTCTGGCTTATTCAGAACACACATAATAGCTGCACTCTGCAGTTGTTCATAGTTCCTATCAATGACGTGGCACAGAGAGAGAAGGTTCATGAATCGGGAAGGACCGGACTGTTGGTGGGTGTGGAGACAGAGTTGGAGGAGCGATTGGCAGTAGATCATCTGGTTGGAAGTGACGACTTGTTTGGCGTGATCGGAAAGCGAAGGAACCGCTGGAAACAAAGAAGTACGTTGGGAATGGGAAGGCTAATCCACCTGGATTACAAAAGAATACTCCGAGGAGAATGAGCAACTCTTCGTTTGTTATTTTCAGTTCGATGAACTTGGTGATGAGCAGACTGCGGAGGCGTTCACAGAAGCCCTTCGAGTTTTTGAACATGCTGAATACATCTGATTGCTTATCATTCCACCATCTGATAACCCACTCAACAATGACTTTTGGGAGCCCATCTCCCCCGTCCGGAGTCACATACTTATCACTGTTCTCATTCATCGACCTCATTGCATAAAACGCCATGGACGCTTTGTAAGCGTAGCTCTCGATCAACCGAACCTTATCTGCAGATTCTAAAAGTTGCATAAAGTTGAGACTCATGAGGAAATCAGCTGTCGAGAAGGTGTATATGAATGTCCATTCATCCGTAGTCAGCTTTTCACTCGGATTCTGAGAAGTTTTTGGAGGCTGCAGGTGGTCTTTCGGGGGTGACTCACCTTCACGACCAACTTCACACTTGATCTCTTCTCGACCATTTCGCGCAAGTTGATGTTTTCAGAAGTGTACTGTCTCAATAAGATATTGGACCGCTTCACATCCTTTGACATCAATTGACAGATCAACCTAGTCAATTCAGAATACTTCGCATCGAAGAATTCTGGAATCTTCCTCGGAGCAAACGTCATTCCGGCGGCTATGCACTTCTGATATCTACATGCTTGACAGTTTGGGATTACGGATCCAAACGGGATATCTAAAAATAAGCGGTTGTGTCAATCGGATTAGCTCTAATCTACTTGTGAAGCACTCCTTTTTCTTCCGACAAGTGTACGTCGGTCCAAAGACAACTGCCCTTCTGAAGAACATCTTGCACGCATTGCAAGACGAGACCTGATGGGAAAAAGTACGGATTATCTGAAAGGAAGTTTCTCACGACTCACTCCATAGTTGCAGCAACTGGCCACCCTGCTACATATCTCGCATATCAGTTGGGGCTTGGCCGGCACCAAAGATAGCATTGGGCCGGACAGGGCGAATGTAGTCTGGTCGGATAACGGACGTATTTACTGCAAATCTGTTTTCTGAGCGGAGATGAGACGAGTCAACTGGAAATAGGAAACGAATGAGTTTTGGCGAAAAAGGGGGCCGGGTGATTCACAAATCACAAACCAGAGAAACAGGTAATTAGGAGGGATAAAGTGGTCGGTTTGGACTCGGAAGGGTTGGACTAACTGCAGGGGGCTCCGAATAGAATGGAGTTTGGAATTCGGAGGAGCTTACCTAATTTCTGCCCGGGTGGGAATGAACTGGCACGGAGAAACAGCTGCTTCTCGCCACAAAGACCACTGGCTGATAGGCGTATGTGCACACTGGACAGCGTGTAGTCTGCTGCTTCGGCCATCTGAGAATTGCGTGTGATAATTATGTGTTGCCGCGATTTTCAAAGTTTTCCAAAAGCGCATGACGTAGAATAAGCAGGTTTTCCAAAAACGGTGACAAATATCAGGAGTGATGCAGATGTTAGTAGTAAGCTGATTTCCACAAGATCAAGAGAACATCCATTGAATGGGGAATTTGAACTTTAAAAAACACAACAAGCATACTTGGGAAATCTGAATGCAGAGTTATGAACTGTTTCAAACACTTATCATCGCGGAGATATACATACTTTCCAGATATATTGATTTTCACGAATACATCTGTTATCGTTATGTTTCATTATGTTTCATTTGTTTCAGATGCAGCCAGCATTGTTTCAATATGATCCCGGTTCGCAGGAATCAAAGGACATCTTTTACTTCAGTTGGGAGTTTGGAAGAGCGATGCTCTGTTTGAAGTTGTATATTGCCAGTTCAAAAATCGGTGCAGTAATCGGCGTGTTCAAAAAGGCCGGGGGTCTAACTTTCGCCTCGGTCACGTTCCAACTATTTTCACTGAAACTCTGAAAATAGTTGGAACGTGACCGAGGCGAAAGTTAGACCCCCGGCCTTTTTGAACACGCCGATTACTGCACCGATTTTTGAACTGACAATATTCAAATAGTCTAGACGATGGAAGAACTGCACAGACTACTCTTCTCGAATTCATAAATGAACTATCAATAGTCCCTGAAGTTAAGCAATAAACTTTTCAGTTGTCTCATTTCGTGCGTTTCTTGGTAATCTATTTGGATCCAACAGTTCCAGTCTGACCGGATAGTGCCCTCTTGTTTAGAAGTATTCATCTAGTTTCCAATCTTATTGATTTGAAACTTTTTCAGAAACATCTTTTGCAAATTCTACACTGTCTTTGAGAAGTTCAAAGCTACTTGCAAAACTGGAGATCTGTTCTGTTCCATCCCGACTTCCGCGTTCTCTTCCTCGATTCCCAAGTGGAACTGTCAATTCGTCACTGTCATATTCAGTTAATTGGCTCCGCCCCTCTCATCCCGAATCCTCCCACTCATTGACTCCTGGGATCCCAACTAATTCAGCCAGACCCATTCGTTTCCGCTGCAGAAGCAAATAAGCACAGTTCACGAAGAGAAGTCTCCGTCATTGTCATCTTCATTAAGAAGTTATCCAGAAGAATCAGATGAATTTCTATCAAGTGAGCTTTCCACTCTCCATTCCTTTCCCCACCTGACCATGTTCCAGATTGTCTGCGGATTCATATCCATCTTTCTCAACATCGTCTTGATCACCGTGATCCTGACAAAGTCTCCCAAGAACTTGGGCATGTACAAGTATCTCATGTGCTACATCTCGCTGTTCGAAGCATTCTACTCCGTCTGGGACATGATCACGGAACCGGTCAGTTTCGAAACCAAATGCGCGTTTCCCATTTCGACCAGATTCATCATGCGTCATAATCTAAATCCTAAACCGGGAGTGCTCTCTCGCACTTTTACACTTCATCAGTCTGGTCATCAACTCCTGATTGTTTCCATGTCACATGGACTTTGGAGTGTTCACGAGGGCTCCGAAGTGAGCCGTGTGTGTTGATCTTTTGTAGTTTGAGTAGGAGAATCAGTCCATGATAGGGATGACTAACACCTGATCGCAATGATTCGAACTATGCATACAACCCACCAGAGATCGGTTTCCCAGAATTTTCCGGACCCTAGAGAACTCTTTTTACGATTGACATTTGAGTTTATTATTGCCGTATCAGCGTCCCAAGTTGATAAAACTGATAACATGTTATTGGAAGAAAGTGAAATCGCACATGGATATGGTTTATGATGCGGGTGTTGAGAACTAACTTTGTTCCCGAGTGTGACGATGCCTCAGAAAGTTCAAGTGAAACTTCAGATAGTCCATTCGCATAAAGCAGCCTTCGTGGTGCTCCGCTATTTCAAAGGAGGTCATTTCGATCGGGAGGACAGTTTCATTCTGATATGCGTCTACTGTGGCCTTTTCGGCTTTTCGTTGGCCATCTTCGGAGTACATTTTATTTATCGCTACGGAACTGTCAACAAGTGAGATCAAGTGGGAAGAACACTTACTTCTCAACGTTTCATTTCCAGAGCATTCAGCGACAGGTTCCTCAAAGGAAACCGGGTCTACGCCCTTTTCGTGATTCCACTTTGGTACGGTGTCTGGTGGGGTGTGCTCTGTTACATCTACTTCTACGTGACCAGCGTGACTGACGATTACATGAGGTCGGATAGGCAACTTACAACTTTGAAGCCAATCATGAATTCCAGAGAAACCATCAAAACGTACTACGATATGCTGATCACTGAGACCTCTTACATCTGTGTCTACTTCCAACCGACTGGTCCCGATGGATTACCGCATCCGGATCCGAAGATATTCTTCTCAATCGGATGCATGTGGTACATGATTGTGAGTTTCTCAAGAAGTGTCGAGTGCACAATTCTCCTCCCAGATCTCCTCCATGTTCTGCGTGTTCAACTTCGGAATCCGATGCTACCTGAAAATCCACGAGCACGTCTCCTCGGCCGCGATGGTCTCCACAGCAACGAGAGCTCTGCAGAAGCAACTGTTCAATGCTCTCGTCATCCAGACACTCATCCCGTTGATCCTAATGTACATTCCCATCGGAATCCTGTTCTTCTTCCCGATGGTCATCTGGGAACTTCCGTTCAACACCAACTTCGTCGGCTACACAATTGCCTTGTATCCGGCAATCGACCCGTTGCCCAATATGATAATCATCAAGTGCTACCGCCATGCTATCAAAGGTAGAAGGAATTACGACAGAACTCTGAAGAATTTTTTATTTTCCAGATGTATTATTGTGCATTGCGAAATGCGGTAAGAGCAGTCAACCATCAGCAAGTGCAGTCAATCCGATAACGTCCAGTGCTGCAGACAGTGTCAATAAGTTCATCTGAAATCTCCAGTGTATATAAAATGTGACCTCGATTCTTGAATAAACTCTTCTTCTGAAACTCTAGTCGTTGATCTTTCTGTTCCGTAATGTTCACTTCTTCGTCAATTATTCACCGTCATCGTCATGGCTACACCATCTCAGCCCCTGCGCCCCTCTTCTCCGCTCATGAGCCATTTTCTTTTTGTTTCTATGGGACACAGAAGTTCGAGAACTGCGCCGGAACATGTTCGAGAAGGTGAGTGTAGTGCAATTCGGAACGTTAGTTGAGATTCAGAAGACACTCACAGTGCTTGGGGAAGTGACATTGATGAAACATTCTGTGGTCCCGGAAAGATTTGTGCAGGTAGAGAAGTTCATGATTCTTGTAGAACATTTTGTCTCTAGATGAATGGACCCCGCTGAACTCTCTTCCACCGTCTCCAGAAGAGACAAGAAGACGTTTCAGTGTGTTCTCCATTCAAGATGATAACCATGTTATCACTGAACAACCAGGATTCATAGTTGAAGACATGACTATTGAAGGGTCGAACTACGATGCTATGACTATCTTCCATGACGACGCAGTGTCAAATCAGTTTGTCACTCCTATTCTAGTTGCACCTGTGGAGCCGAGAGCATTGAGAAAACGAAAGAAGAAGCGAAGAGTGATTCGAAAGAAAAGAAAGAAGAGTGCTGTTGAAACAGTATATCCTGACGTGTTTCTGGAAAGAAGACGTGGGCCTCAGTTGCAATACTTCCAACTGAAAATGCTTTTCAGATCCAACTTCTAGAACGAAACAAACGTATTCCAGGAGTCATCCAAAAAGAAAAGTGATCAGGATACGAAGAATAACGTCAGTGAATCACATTGCTTCAGAAGTTCACTCTGTTTTTTCAGAGTACGTCATGATCCAAGATATCCAATGATTCCACCTCCCAAAGGATCAAATGTCCGATTCAGAAGGTGTCATCCGGATGATGTAAGAGTTCTATTTTCATGCAGATGTTCAAAGTTCTCATGTGCAGGTTCGGTTCGTGAAAGCAGTTCCTCCCAGTCATCTGAAAGGAACGACGGTTGCTCCGAAGCCACACTTCAGATACAAAGGAGCTCGGACGATTATTGTTTGAGTCACTATCATCCAATGAAAAATACATTGAATGCATCTGTAAACAACCGGGTACTATGCTCCTGCGTCAGGCGCTTTCAGGCATGACTCTAGCCACGGCCTAACTGATAAGAATCACAAACTAGACGTGTGACGGAAACGTTCGAAATCTGGAAACTTGGCCGTTTTTTGTTTTGAAAACTGGTGGTGGAAGTGGATTTCGAGTAGGTCAACATAAGAAAGTTTGAAGAAGTTTGGCGCGAATTTAATAGAGCTACTTGACGTTTTAGAGTGTTTGTACATTGTGATAGGCTTGTGACGGTATCAGTAGAAATGATAACAGTTATGATTTTGACTGTTTGAGTTTGTATAAATAGGCAGGTAGGCTGCAGGAAAACCAAGATTCCACTCCGAAAGTGATCTAGAACTGTGAAAATGGTCTGCAAGTGTGGTAAGTCTAAACAACTCTCTTCCCTAAAACCGATTTCATATTCAGACTGCAAGAATCAAAAGTGTGCGTGCAACAACGGAAAGCCGTGCGATTGCTCCGAGAGCAAGTGCTGCGAGCAGTTCTGCTGCTCCACTGCCAGCGAGAAGAAGTGCTGCTCTGCCGGATGCGCCGGGGACTGCAAGTGCAAGAACTGCGAGTGTGCCACCACTTCCCACTAACTGGGCTCTCTGTTCTCCCACAACCCTACTAACATCTGCATCATCCCGAATAAATTGTTGATTTCATTTGATAACTTCATTATGAGAACATCATTGTGATGCAGCGATAAAGCGAATACGTTATTAAAATGGCAATTGTTCAGAACTGTCTTGTTTGTTTTCTGCAAGCTTTCAGTCGAATGACCCGTTTCGCGGATGTTTCCTAAGCCCTTCTGTTCTATCATTTCTCGGTGGTGAAGCAGTTCTTCAGGAACTGTGTCATCTTGCCGACGACGTGCGCCGTCCGGTGGCCCAGAGAGTGTGCCTGGTTCGGGTAGATCATCAGATCGAAGTCGATTCCTCGGTTCTGGAGCTCCTCGATCAGAATAGCACTATTTTGGAAATGAACGTTGTCTGGAAAAGAGGAAAGTTCATTTGACTCTGAATCAGGCATACCATCCATCAACCCATGCATGAGAAGGAGCCGAGTCGTCTTGAAGTTATCCAGTTTCTTCGTGACGTCACTGTATGACTCAATCGGAGCATCGCCCATGTACCTCTCGGTGTAAGTGGCATCTGGAACAAGAAGAGCGTAAGATTTATGCAGAAAGTGTTCAGATGCCTACCGTAATATGCAAAGTTGGTAACAGGAGCTACTGAAACTGCACACTTGAAGAAGCCTTCAGAAGCCTCGTTGACCATCGACAGACTCATGAATCCTCCGTACGACCATCCGAATACAGCGACCCTGTTAGCATCGAGCATGTGACGGTACATCCGGAGAACCACTCTGAAACATCCATTACCTCCTAGTCACAAGTCTCCAACTTACTTGATCGCCGTCAGCTGATCCTCCACCTCGACGGTTCCCAACTGTCCGTAAACCGCCGATCGATACTTCCATCCTCTTCCTCCACTTCCTCTTCCGTCAATTCTCAGAATGGCAATCTGCTGGCTTGACGCAACAACTTCTTCTAGTCCGATTTGAGTTGTGTCCTTGGTGTTCTGATCGTTTGGTCCGCCATAGACATGAACCAGCAGAGGGATCTGTCTGGTCTTGTCACGTTGGTAGACATCTTTCGGAATGGAGAGCTTGATAAGAGCATCTGGAGACAGCAAAAATAGATATTGAAATGTGTGTGCAGCGTACCGTAATCTTCAGAAAGCTTGATTTTCTCTGTGATAACCACTGCCAGACCAGCTTCCTCAATCTTTGTTTGATACGATCGATCTTCAAGAAGTTCTTTGTCTGAAACGCTTGTTGTTTATCACAATTTCTCCCCAAAAGCTTACATTCCACTTCCTTCTTCGCATTCTCTGTCAAATTCAACACAACGGTGTGCGGTGCTGCTGGTCCCTTGCACCAAACTGCAGCTCTCGTCACATCGTCATTGATCAGTCCTTGAGCCCAAGAGCAGTTGGTGACTGCACAAGTCAGACATGTTTCCAGCTTCTTTGCCTTCTCCTGGAGGTTGTAAGCGTAGAGATGTCTCTGTTGAGGTTTCGGCGCAGCAGCATGGTAGTACAGAATCTTGGTCTTCGGATTGACTCCTTGAATGGCTGTCACATCGAACTCTCCCAACTGCAGGAACTTCGGAGTTCTGGCTTGTCCGTGGGAAAGACGGAGAACAGCGATATGCTGATAAGAGTTGTCACGGAGGTCATGTGGAAGGAGGAAGTAGAGAGAGTCCTCGAAAGAGATCATCGTGTTGAAATCGTCATGGGACACCCAGCGACGAGGTGCGTACTTGTATTCAAACTCCTAAAAAGGTAAGAAAGTGAAACACACAATTCGATTAACTGACTCACCAAATGACAAATAGCAGACTCCCAATCGCAAATTGTCAGTGCCACCTCGTTCTGGTACCGGTTCGTCCAGACAGAAATCAACTTCTCAGATCCGTTGATCTCGAGCCATTTGACAGCGAGGAGGTAATGATAGGCGAGACTGTCCTTCAATTGAACATCCATTTGCTTGGCTTGTTCCGTCTTCTTATCCCAAATCGACAAAGTGTAGCTAGGGAGAACTTTGGCAAATGTCTTCGGGTAGTGGAGGTTGGTGTCAATGGTGTAGGAGTGGAGGCGGTGGTAACTGGAAATAGGAAATGTGGAAGAGTTGGAAAGAGCAAGGGATACCTCTTCAACGAGACGTTCTTGGTGAGGTGGTTGTCGAAAGAAGCATAAGCCAGCCTATTTCCATTCGGAGACCACCAGAGAGCATCTTTCTTTCCGAAAATCTCCTCCTCATAGATCCAATCGAACAGTCCGTCTACAGTATTCTCTCCTCCATTGCTCACTTTCACCATTCCTTCATCTTCCGGACTCGACTTGTAGTAGATCTTGTTACTCTCCACGAACACCTGAATACGGACTACTTACTACTCTAGAATGTGATTAGAAGACGACACATTTTGAGACTGCTAACGTCTCAACAACACAATAATCATGCAACTGGATCCAACACTAACTTCACAGAAAACTCACAAAGTCATTCTTCTTTCCGTTCCACTTGAACGCCTGAATCACAGATTCCTCCTTGCGGAGTCCGATGTCGTACGTGATTCTGGAATCGGCCAAGTTCCAAAAGAACTCTTCTACCTCATAGGGTATCAAGCTGGATAACCTCTCATTGTTGTTCACGATCTTCAGATGGAACGTCTCGTTCTGCGGGTTCATTCCGGGGTTCGGTGCGGATTCCATCAGAGCAAAGTACTTCAAATCGGCAGAAGGGGAGATCTCGGCCTGGAACAGAAAAAGAATTACGAAAAGTGAGAAGAACTCACTCCATTCTCTCTTCCGAATATGAGTCTGGACACTCCTTCCTCAACCATTTCAACTCCTTCCCAACTCTGCATTATCACATTCGTGTCGGAGTCTTGGGTGAATGCGAACTCTGCATACGGGTACCGAAGTGACCGAAGATCCGATATATTCAGTCGTTTTGATGCCACATGTGTTGTTGCGAATACTGGAAAGATCCGAATGAAACAAAAGCAAGATTTGAAAACTTACATGGCGTGAAAAGTACCAGTGCTAAAAATATGAGTGCCATGATGATGAGGACCACAATCACAGCCGTAGTGATCCCTTTGCAGTCCCGTTTCTGAGCCTCGTTTCCACCGAGTTCCTGCAACACAAATGTCAAATGCAATAACGGGTCAGAGTATCAAGACTGGGACATGAGAAGGGAACAGAAACCTGAGCAAACGGACAGTGAGTGCTCATAATATTTGGGCACCGGCTTAATCGGAAATAATCGGAGAACGGATTGACTGGAACAGAAAAACGACCGTATTCACTGTTGACAAACACAGAAAACTGACTGAGAAAGTGAGAGAAGAATGGCGGGAAGTGAGACGGTTGAAACTACAAAAGACCTGTTCTCCCACTGGCCAACCTTTTCTTTTTCGGTCCGTTTTTGTAATAATATTGGGAAGAATTCAGAAAAGTGTCTCAAAAGGTCTATTGATCAAGTGGAATAACCTTCGAAGGAACGCTTTCGGAGTGCGAAGGGACATATTTCAAGTGGCCGGCGGGGAGACCGGATGAAATGCCAAATAGGTTCCCCGCGCCAAGAAGGTCATGAGAAAAAGGGGTTTTTGAGAAAAGGGCATTGCGAATTTGAATTCAGGAACCCGTTTTATAACAATCTAATGTTTATTTTTCCGGTGTTTATGTTTTCTACTATCTTTTTTAGTCAACATACTCCTGTATAAACACGAAATTCAAAAGGTTTGAAACAGAACAAAGTGATTGGAGCTGCCCTGATCTTGACAAAGTTAGGTCTTGTGTCGACTTGAAAAGATTGATGACTTCTGGGCAAAAGTGTAATATCTGCATGTGGTTTGGGGTTTGAACTTTTCAAAAAAGAGGAGTTGCATCAGAAAACGATCAACTCAACACCCAAAAATACGTGGAAACTATGGCCGGGAATGCTCCAGTTTTCAAAAGCAGTATTGCCGAGCTCAAACCAGAAGCTCCAAGTTTTCCTAACTTGTTTTCTTGATTCGCTTATTCACCTACTCTCATTGGACCCTATTGATAACTCAATCTTCAGTCTCTCCGACCCATTACCCTGCCCATTCATCACTTTAAACCCAGCCGCAGCCATCAGCTAAACCCATAACTTTATCACATTGTTCTCACACTTTTCGCATTTTCGCTATCATCACAACTGATAAGAAGTGCCCTCTTTGCCACCTGGTGGTTGTAATAAAAACGCCTTGACACTTTGACACGTCTGCGTCTCTCCGCTCTCCCGATCCTCTTACCTCATCATATCCTTCAAGCAAGTCCGCCTCGGCCGTCATGCCGTCGGGCCGCCGTTCTCGTAGATTTTCAGTCAGGTCTGGAAGAAAATAGACAAATTAGTAAAAGATAATGGACCAAATTGATAAGGGGCCCGAGGGGTAAATATACGAAAAACGGCTGGGAGAGGTGAATGAGTGAGGGATGGATTGGACGGAAACACATGTTGTGATACTCTCGGCAGATTGCAGGAGCAGAACTCTGATGGCGGGGAAAGGGGTGAGAAGGGCTTTTTTGGGGAAGAAAATGATACAGATTGAATTACTGGCAGATGAGTGTTGCATTGGGCAATAAGGAAGTCGAGGGCAGATGAAGATTGATCCAGAAATCGGATGACATGTTCATGAATTCTCGCTTTTATACACAGTTTGACGACCTTTCGAAGCGAGTGAAAAACCGGGGTGGACCAGGAAAAATAGAGAAAAATTCAAGGAATTTGACAGAGTGGAAGAGGGAGGAAAACATCTGGAATGTATTTATGATGGAGACAGATGAACACGAACCGGCATGTTTATGTTGAGCAGATTTCGGAGAACTCTCTGAATCGAGAATCATACTCCCGCATTGCTGATGAAGGAAACGCGCCCTACAGAGAACCAGAGATTTCGGTTACAGACTGATCTCGTTTCAAAATCCTGGGAAGATTTGTCAGATCAGCATTTCTAAGTCAGAAATGAAATCAGAGCTGTTTTTTCAGTTATTTTTTACTAACTCGAAAAACAGTCGGCTGGGGCTACAACTGAATCTATAAATCTCAATTCGTTGTTTTTCTTCTTTCTGCTATTCGCCCCATTCCTACTCTTCAGAGCAGACAAAACTCGTCATTTTCACTTGAATTCCCCAATCGAACGATGTCTTTTTCGTACTTGAAAACGGACAGAAAGAGAAGGAAACGGGAATGAATAAAAAATGGAATGGGTGAGGGGACCGCCCGAGGAGGCGACAAAACGATGATGTTCTGATGCGAAAAAGCAAGGGATGTGTGGGGACGAGGAGGCAGGAGCCGAGAGTTGTGATAATGATAAGATAACAGATAAAAGTTGAAATGAGTCGGAAGGGATGAGAGATCAACTCGACACGGAGACGCAGAGTGTCGGAGGAAGGAATAGTAGGAATACCACCTGTCAGATGGGAAGAAAGGGAGAGAAGAAGAAAGGAAGGGAGAATACCTTTCTGAATATGAGAAGGTATGTTTACCGGAAATCGTAAAAGTTCCGTGCCCCCGTCTGTTTTCCCCTCCCCCTAAACTATGCCCTCATTGCCTAATGACGGTCATCTGAAATGAGAAAAACAAGATGAGGAAGGGTCTTGCAAAATATCTCAGAAGACTAATTGGAAATTCTCTGAATTTCAATTTCAACTTGCTTGCCACGGCAAATTCGGGAAAGAACTTCGAAATGACGCGAGGAAAGAAAGAAGTTCCGAATGTTTGTTGTTTCGAGGGTTTTGATCAGTTATCAGTTGATCAGACGGCCGAATCGGATTATTTTCAAGAGTGTCAAGTTACACTTTCAACGAAAACTCTGCTGGGTAAACACAGTTTTCATTGTGGGCAAAGTGCGCTCCATTGAACATGGCAAATGGGTCGGAGAGTCAGAAATAGTACTTTTCAGAGAGTTGTTTTCTTCTACAGGATTCTCGAATTCTCCAGAATTCTTCCTTGAATTTCCAAATTCTGAAGCACCCTCTCCAGTTTCGTCCGGCATTTCCGGCACTTCAATTTTGCACTTTCTCAGCCTTTTCTCTCCATTTTTTTCATTTTTTCTGCTTCCTGCAAAAGCGATTTATGGAGAGAACCGGAGAGAAAAGACAAAGAGATGAAAAACTTTAGAAGGGGGGAAAGAAGAACAAAACGGGAATGGGAAACGCTCCGGAATGGGTCCCGCTAAAAAACAAGTGAAACCGCAAGTCGTTTCTTCCGTTTTCGGACCATAAAATTTGTTTTTTCAGCCGCTTGAAATGCCAGATTACCGACTCCGCCCACTTTTCACAGAAATGGAAGAGAAAATGATGAAAAAGTTGAACCGAAACTTGAAAAAGTTGGTGTGATGAGCAGCGGCGGCTCACGGAGCAGCCAATTATCCGGCTCTTTTCACTAATTGAGCTCTTGAGAAACGAGACATAAAACGACAAGGTTCAGAGTGATTTACATAAAAATAGGTACTCGTCTCGCTCTTTTTTCGTCTCCCGAAAGACCCGTCTATTTATGTATGAGATATGCATTTCGAGGGTATCAACTCTCATTTCCAATGCACTTCTCAACTGCAAGAAACGAGAGAAATGAGAAGATGTTGGAACGGGGTTTTTTTGAAATTCTTTGCAGAAATTCGCGTTCTTCTGACAGCTCATGAATACTAATTTGAGCATTTCTGTATGCAAAACGATGATGTTACGTGTAATTGGGAGGGGAAGAACAATTGGAAAATGACCGGGGCGACCTCATTTCTCAACAGAGTTCTTTACAAATTGGTTTTTGAAATACCAAATCAGTCAGCAAGTTTATTTCACAAAATGTACAAAAAGTCACATAAATCTTATCTGTGCCCTACTTCTTCTTCAAGCAACACTGTCCGTTTCCGCAAGGCGAGTAGTTGTTTTGGCACCCGCATGCGTTGTTCTGCTGAACTTGACAAGCCATTTGGACCGGCTGGGCGCACGATTGGGAGCACGAGGTGGAGCAGGCCGGAGCACACTGCTGGGTTGTCTGCTGCTGAGCCACGCACTGTTGTTGACAAGTTTGCTGGCACTGTGGGACGCATTGAGAGGACTGGGGAAGGGAGGCTTGGATGTAGATGGTGATCTCTTGAGTTCTGGATTGCTGGCACGAGGATTGGCACTGCTGGCACGAAGATCCAGTGGTGGCACATTGAGGAGCACATTGCTGCTGGCACTGCACGTTCTGGTTCTGGTATCCATACTGATTCTGGTTGTACTGGGTCTGAGTGTTCTGGTACGGGTTGTACTGGTTCTGGTTGTATTGATTCTGCACATTCTGGTTCTGGTTGTACTGCATGTTTTGCGTGTTTTGATTCTGGCCGTACTGATATGGATTGTACGGGTTGTAGCTGTAGTCCTGCTGGGTGACTCCGCATTCTTGCTGGCATTGCTGCTGGCAGATCGACTGGCACTGCTCAGCGGACTGCTGCTGAGTGCATTGCTGCATGCAGTTGTTCTCGCATTGTGGCAGGCAGGATTGGCTGGCTGGCATCGGGGTAGAAGTCATCGGATTGCAGGAGTTGGTCTGGCAGGACTGCTGGCAGGTCTGCTGGCATTGGGTCGACTGGCATTGGTTGCCGCAGGACTGTTGGCAGGCAGGGACGCATTGGGATGTCTGCAGTTGGTACTGCGAATTCTGGTTAGGGGCACAGGAACAGGGAGTCGTGGGTTGACAGGAGCAGCTGTACTGTTGAGATGATGGCTGACAGGAGCACGTTGGCTGGATGTTCTGAGCGCAGCCGCAGGCCTGACGGGCTGTACGAATGGAAGAAGCCTGGAGAAAAGTTGGTCATTAGAGTTTGAGTCGAAGAACTTACCTCTGAAAGAGCCACAGCCAGTACCAGTAGGAGGAACTTCATGATTAGCAGAGTAGGTAACTGATAAGAAACTTCAGATTTCAGAGGGATTATATACTCTGGCCCAGGTTGATTACACGTGTAAACTAATACATACTAACCCGCCTGTTTGTGCACTTTTAATACATACAAAAACTTGTCATTTGTTTGTATTTGCATTCGAAATTGACCCGGAAAGACGATCTTATCTTTCGCCTCGCGCACTTTTTTGATGTTTGTTTGCGTGCCGCATGAGTTATCTGGTTCTGATATGAAAAAGTTAACTGATTATGAGAATGGGTTAACTGGTTGACAGTGGGATTATCAGGGAAACGATGTGGGAATGTCAAACTACACACGGAAAGTTATAATAGGCTTTTGAACAAATAATTGACTGAAGAGCTCTTGGAAGTGACGTGGGAACGCTCCATCTGGAAAGTGACGTCATCAGATCGTCTGTAAAGCTTCGGATACCTTCCTCATCAAACTTCTGAATCCGTCTCAAAAGCCGAATTCCCATCATTTAATGAACATTTCAACACACCGATGACCGATTCCTTTCGCTTTCTCATCTCGAAAACGCCTCTCATTCCTTTCTCTTCAAGATTTCATCCGTCGAAAAGCCCTCCTCCCCTTCCGTCTAGTTGATCATAACCAGCCGATATCGCCTCGATCTAATAATGTAAGAATGTCCCCGCTTCGTTTCCCGTTCTCCTCTTTTGCCTCCCCCGCCGGCCCCTTGTTGTTCTTCTCCAAATCCTTTTGTTTCCCGAAAAACGCCGACGTTTTTCGGGAGAGGCCATGATACCTTTTCTCATATTTCTCGCACTTTCGAATGGCATTTCGGCAGTGAAACCAGTATGGAAGACGCCTGTTTCCGAGCCGAACCCGTCTGCAAATGTCGAAGTTTTGAAAGAGCACTCGAATTTGGCCAAAGTGAGTTTTTGAGGGGATCAGCTGGTGTTTAGATTGCAACTTTAATGTTCCGTTTGGAATGGGAACTGGGAAATTGGTTCTGCAGAGAACTAACAGATGAGGATCTAGTTCCGTATTCTATTCTGACAGTAGACTTCAGGGATTCGAAAAGATAAGAACCTTCTTGTGTTTCAGCGTGCCCAACCGAACTACTACACTCGTCCCGAGCAGGTTTCGATCCCTGACTACCGTCCACCGCGCCAACGTGTTCCTCCGCCAGTGGTCCACTCCCAAGTCCCTCCTCATCAACTCACCAGCGGTGGCCACTTCCGACCGTTCGCCTGGGTCGGTCCTCAACCGAAAGCGGGCAGCCCCCAAACCAGTTACTACAATGAAGCACCCAACAAGGGCCAATTCCCGAACGGATTGCCTCCATTGCCTCCGAATTGGCAGCAGTATCCAGTGCAGATGATCTGGATTCCAGACACCCCGGGACAGCCTCAACCGAATACGGGAGGACCTGGAAAAGGACAGTATCCGTATTATCCAGGACCGGGAACTTCCGGTGGACCTGTGGGACCTCCGCAGATACCAACACAGACTGGAAGTTATGGATTGTATGGACCGAAAGTGTCAACGGAGGAACCAATGAAGCCATCAGCGTATCCAGAGACTTACACTGGTGTGTTTTGTTATCAGCTATCAGTATAATCAGAGAAGATGTTCAGGAACCATTGCCCATAGTCCAGCTGTAAACCCAATCACCACCACCATCCCATACGAACCTCCAAATCCGTACGGTGGAAGACAAACTCCTGTGAACCCATCAACATCGTCCAATCCTTCCGAAGAAACCACGAATCCGTACGACACTCCGAGTACTGAAAGTGGAGACAGAGAAACGGGACAGGGACACACATCAACCAATGTTCCAACATCTCTCAATCCATCTCCCACTTCCACAACTCCAAGTGAATCATCTTCTGAAACTGCTGGACCGACGAGTGGGTCGGCAAGAGGATCGACTGGAGGATCGACTGGAGGATCGACTGGAGGAACCACTAGAACAGCAACTGGAGGTTCTACTAGAGACAACATCAGAGGAGGAGGATCGAGAAGTTCAGTGAATCCAACGATCCGACCAGGACCACAGGAACCAAGTGGAGGAGGTGACACGACTCCATCGGGACCTCGTGCTTCTCTTCCTTATGATGCCGATTCAACTCGAGACAGGGAACAGAGAACATCTTCTGGGCCGTTCAGTTCTTCGACACCACAAGATACTTCTTCATCATTGCAATCGGAGACACCACTCTTCAAAATGACAGAGAATCCATTCGGAGAGACGCCTGGAACTAAAACAGTTCCTCCAGTATTCTTGGGATCCGAAGAAGATTCAGATGAGGAGCAGCCGGAAGATATTAGTCTCACAACTGAAACACCTGACATAAGTGGAATCCCGGAGACCTCCACTCCAACTGCACAGGAAGAAGAAGAGGAGATGATGAAGAACTTCTTCCCTCGACCAGTCAGCTCTCAGTCTTATCAGCCTCCAGGTCACCAACCAGAAGATTTCACAAGTCATATCAACGTGAACTTCAAGAAGCCGAAGGGCAAGGGTGGATGTGTGAACCCGCCTTGTAGAGGAGTCGACACTGACAAGGTGATTCGTTTGCAGACTGACAAGAACGTTCGCATGTTTTTCTTTCAGATCTCCCTCTACAAACCGGATAGAGATCACGAAGGTTCTGGTCCTACTCTGGTTATCAGCAATGCGGCAAAGGATGATGCTTCCAGAGCTGGCTACAAACCAGCCCCTCCGCCAGTCATCAATCCCTACATTCCACCACCCCCACCACCTCATCCGGAAGAAGAGTATGCCACTCCATACACAGTTCCTCCAGATCACCGACCATTCCCACCGTTCGGATCCGCAACTCCTCCGAGAGTGTTGATTCCTGCCCACAACATGCCTCCGCCAAGTACTTTCCAACCAGAAGAGGAATATCATGAAACTACTGTGAGTTTTCAAAATCCCCTTCACATTATAACTTGTGTATTTCAGTCCGAAACAGCCAGTCCCACTGCTCAAACGATCCCAACTCGTCCAACCCCTCCACCTACAACTACAACACCACGACTAGTTGAATCGACGACAACTGAAGAAGATCAGCCGGAGTACGTCCCACCCGCCATCGTCCACATGACGGCTTCTACTCCCAGTGGCAAAAATCCCCCGACGTACGTGCCACTGCATCCAGAGACATCCGAATCGACAGTCCCGACGACGAGAGAGAACGGAGAGCGAGAGACGCAGACACCGATCACTATCACCCGACAGCCGGAATTCCCAGGAAGACCGTCTCCGCCGGTTGCAGGAGGACCTCCGGAGAGTACTACACGGTCCAGTACAGCTACAGTACCACCGAGTGCTGAAACAGAGCAACCAAGTTCTGATACAGTCCCGACCAACTTTGCAACAACACCTCCAACATCGGGCACTTCTTCTGCTTCCCAAAAAACAGAAACTCCAAGTTCTGGAACTGTTCCTCCTCGTGGACCATCTGGAGAAACGACTCCAGGATTTGTCACCGAAGTGTACACGGATCGAGAACGAACGGATTCTGGAGAGGCTGTTACAACTCCAACATCACAGGAAACTGCTTCAACGACGGGACAGTGGATCTACACAACTACGGAGACTTCTGTGAACACTGATTCCTTCACTCCGTCGGAATCTGCCACGCCGTCATCAGAGTTTCCGACACTGACTTCGGAGCAATTCACATCTTCCCAGTTCTCAGAGTCGACGTCTTCTTCAACTCCGTCGTCTTCAGAGACTGCAACATTCGCCTCTGTTACTCCCGAAACTTTCGAAGATGTCACCTCTACCTCTACGGATCGGTTCCGTCCATCAGAGTTCACAACAGCTGAAACCTACCCAACGCCTCCTCCAACCCGTGTTGTCACTGCAAGTATCCCACCAGCCAGTGTCACTGGATCGCCGCCAGGAATCCTACCAACAATTCCTCCGTCACGTGGAAATCCATATGCACCGCCCGAAGGAGCTCCGAGAGTTCCCAACAGACTGATCGGTGCGCAATTCCTGCCTTATTTCCAACAGATGTTCGTTTTTCAGGTAAACCAAGAATCGTGTGTCTGGAGGATGGCATAAGTTTCGAAGTGAAAACTATTCTTCCGCTGAATGGAGAGGTGTTTGCAAATGACAGGAAACGCATTCCAGAGTGAGAATAGACGGTTTAAATACGCTTCAATACGGAATTCCAGGTGCCAGAAGAAGTTCACAGACGATGCGCACCCGAAAGTTTTCCTTCCGTTTTCCACGTGCGGAGTGAAGAATGTTGGAGAACAAGTGGACAACAGAGCACAATACCACATGCAGGTGGAGTGACACGTACTCTTTTGAATTACAACTTTTCGTTTTCCAGGTGGTACTGATAATCGACCAAGGCAACGGAACTAACACATTGCAGTCCTTTATGGCTCAATGCGTCCATCAGAAGGTTAATTACAACAAGCAACACCTTCCAAAACGGATTGAAGAGGCACTGGAGGAGTTAGTTTTAGAAGCCGGGAATGTTGTCTAGGTTAATGTTTCAGACTCCATTTGGTACCTTCCAAACTGGAACAGAAGGCTTCGATGCCGAATGTGCAGATGCAGATTGTGGTGGATGAGGGACATCATAAACTGGGTGCCGAAGTCAGTGCGGCTGACATCGGAATGCCGTTGGCACTGAAGTGGAGCATGATACCCGAGTCGGACGCCTACGGAATGCACGTTCGCAACTGCAAAGTGGTCGATGCAGTCGGGAAGATCGAACACACACTGATAGACGAGCAGGGATGTTCCGCGGACCTTCAGATCATTGATCATCCCCACTACGACACTTATCACGACACGGCGTCCGCTCACATGTGGGCATTCAAAGTGCCGGATATGTCGTCTCTGCAGATCAAATGTGACATTCTCATCTGCTCGAACATCAAATCTTCGGTCACTAACACTACGAGTTGTGAGGATATTCCATCGGTTAGTAATGATAGAGTTATCAAAATAAAGCAGCCTTTTCAGCCTCCCTTCTGCGCCGACGTCGTTACCTCCCCTCCAAATTCCATCCTTTCCGATGCCTCCTCCTTCATAAAACATCGCCGTGCTTCTGTGTCTTCTGATGTCTCCGCAACACAATCCGTCAGAACTTCGATTTGTCTATCGAAGAGTTGCAGAGCAGATTTCTCAGGTACTCAGACACACAATCCGCCATCTACTCACTCATTTCCAGAAGAAGTCCGTGTGTGCATCAACACCCAGTTGGCCACCACCTCCACCGGACTCTCCGTCGCTTTCCTTCTTTTCGCAGTGTCTTTTCAGATCATTGCGAGGACTAAACGAGCTTGAATCAATTTGAAAAATAATAATTAATTTAATATTTATTTGTATTTGTATTAAATTGTGCAATACGGAATGTGAATATGTATATGAAAAACTTCAAGAAGTAACAGGAACAAGATCTGTATTCAAATCACGAAAACACTCACTTTTCCCCCGATTTCCGTCTTCTTTTCGTGTGCGAAACAAAAAACTGTTCGGTTCTGCAGAAAAAGCGAGTATGCGCATCGTGAGGCAAGAGACCAAAGTTTTTTTTGACTTGATTCAGGTGATTTCGAGCAACGAAGCTTTGTAAGCCTTACATGAGTTGATCAGCATGACAGTGGATATTGCCTTCAACTTCCAAAATGACTGATTCGCGAATCATGTGAAATTCGTTTTGCTTTCCGAATCATGCTGAGAGCGAAATCCTTATATGGTCGATTAACAACAATCATGACTGTTGTGGAGACGAATCCGTGAAGGACAAAGATGTTCATGCAGAAGTTGATGGCTGCTTGGTTGTAGTAGTAGATGAGGATGCAGGCAAGAATGTAAAAAAGAGGAACGATGAACATGATTATTGGGATGAATATCTGGATCAGCAGAGCAATGAGAAACTGCCGGTTCATGTTGTGAGTCTTCTGAGAGATTCCACTAATATTCCGCTGGTGGAGACTGTTTCGAGTAAGCGAAACGAGGAAGAAGGCCGCTTCTGCGAGAAGGATCCCAATATAAACCAAAATGAGAATGACGCTGTAGTTCAACTCGGTCGCAAAAACGAAGAAATCTCCGTTATAAATATAGTCGGGAAGGCATGGAAGAGACTGTGAAAACAAAAGGTTTCATTGCTTTTCGTTGAGATACTCACCTCCAAAACATGTTTCTTGGCGGTCGTCTGCTCTGGTACCAAAAAAATGAATGACTCATAAGAGATGACGACGAGCAAGTAGTGAAAGAACAACCATGCGTTCCGGAGTCTTTCCCAAATGGTCTTCCATCGGAAAGAACAAATCAGAAAGAATCGGTTCTCGAAAACGGCAAGAATCGAAACCAGCAAACCTAAAAAGTTTTGCAAACACTCAAATATTACACGGTTTGAGAATCACTCACTTCCGAACATTACGAATGCAATAGTAGTCTGATGCATCAAGGGAACTCCAATGTGCTGGAGAAGTCCGTATCCCACACCTGCGAGACCCGGAATCACGACCAGTGGCACTGTCAGAACACTGATGTAGAAATCGAAAAGCACGATCCAAACTTGAAGTGTCAGAAGATACCATTTGGCAGAACTCATTTGCAAGGGTGTTTTGAAAAGGATACAATAGATTCCGAAGGTGTAAACTGGGGTGGAGATCACTGTTGATATGTGGAAGGATAGAGTCAGGAACTCCGGAGAGTCGAAGTAGCCGGAATTGGATATGCATGGAGAAATCATTGGGAGTCGACTTGAGAACACGATGACGTGCTTCACAAACCAAAACAAAGATAGGAGGTGCTATGAGAACATGTAATTAGAGGCGGAATATCTCTGCAAATGAAGAAAGCTGACAACATAAACATACTGTCATCAGAAATCACAGCACGAACATGGGAATTACGAACAACGTGTGTGCCGTTACGAAAAGATAGAGTACAAGGAGATCAGGTGTAGCTTTCAATCGAAATCATCAGCAGAACCGAAAAAAAAAGAAATTTTAATAGTATGTATTTCAAATTCGGAAAAAAAGTTGCTTTTGCGTGACCATACAGTGCCATCTGGATGACTCTGGACAGGTCTCTTTCGAGAAGGTTCTTGTGGACATTGTGATCTTCCCGATTTCACTGCTGAATTGTGATGACTTTACGAAGAAGCAAACGTCTTCAGGAGCTGGTAAGAGAACTTGAGAAGCAAATGGACTATCGGTATTCAAGCAGCAGCAGGAATCTTCTCCTCCCAACTCGATTCTCGAGATGGCGAAACGTCTCCTGACGCAGATTGAAGATCTTTCTGTTTCGAGAAGAACTTTGAGATCCCTTCGGTAAACTTTCTTTTGTAATTTGTAGGAGTTTTTTGTTTAGGATTCCGGTTGAATTGGCGGATGCGATTGATTTGTTCGCTGACTATCACGGGTGAGGATTGACATTGGTTTTATTGATCAACTGATTTGTTTCAGCGGCGAAGAGGTATCCGTTGCAAAAGAAGAAACAAAAAATGATAAGAACAAAAAAAGGACGGATAAGGAGAATGATAGGAACAAGAAGAAAGAGACGACTATTCTGATGAAACAAAAGTTGAGGAGATGGAGGAGGTACCACAAGTATGGGACGAAGAAGCAAATCAACAAGGACAAGGAGATCAGCACAGATACCGGAAAGAAGAAGATGGACTACCGAAAAACCTACGTCCAAAAGTTAGTCTGTTCCGGTTTCCATGTATTCCTACCTTTCCCATATTCAGACACTGCAACTCAGCCCAGCTTATTTTTTATCTGAATCTGGTGATCACGTTGGAGAAGCGGAAACTCGAAGGAATTTCTGATGATCAGCCGTGAGTGAATCAAACTTCCTCACAATGAACCACAAATTTGCAGAGGCTATGACCCTGATCAGATTGATGACATAGGTGGCGGTAGGCTGACTATGAAGAGGATGGTGAAGCAGCCGAACCAACTCACTTTCCACCCGTTCCGTACCCTGATGCGCTGTCTTTTCAGGTTTTTCTTTGAACTCTGGGAGAAAAAACAATATCCAAGTTTATAGGAAAGAGCGCCGAGAACTTCGCTGGATCCTATCGGTGTTGGTTTTGAAAAGAAAGCGCCACGTGCTGAGAACTGATCTGAATGACGGAACTGAGAAATTGAAGGCTAAAAGTCTTAGGAAGCGAAAAACGAAAAGACGACTACAGCGAGAGTGAGTGTTTTATCATCGAGAACCAGAACATTTTTTCTTTCAGGGTGAAAATAAATGGTCAGACTTTTATGCGCAATATTGATCCAATCGACGAGTGTGACATACCAGAATTTCTCGGAGATTACAAGGAGATGAGCAGAAAGTCAAATGGAAGGTAGACAAGCATATATTTTGAAGGAATGAATCATTTTTGCAGGGAAGGCACGTCGACACAAGTCGAAGACCGGTCAATGAAGTGGTCGGATTCTGAATGTCTTCAAGGACTTTACATCAGTGATCCACGTCAGAAACCTGCTTCTCCCGATGTTCCTATTTCCCGTCCAGAATGTTCAGTGCTCTGTGTAGAGCCAAAAATTCAACCCGAACAATGCACACATTCCACGTGTTCTCCGTCACGACGATCCAAACTGCAAGAAGATGCTCAGAGCTGGGATGGAGGCCTCGGACCAACAAAAGTGAGAACACTTAGATTTGTCGAAATAATTCATAGATTCTGAAAACATAGTTCCACAAAACTTTTTAAAAAATGAATTCAGACTCTTCTCCAAAAAAAATATCAAGTTTTCAACTCGCGAGTCCGGATGGAACAGAAACAAGCGAAGGAGATGCTTTTGGAGTTTCTGAGCAGTTTAGGGTGAGAAGAAGTTGAGAAACCGATAAATACAGAAGTTTGATTAGTCTGAGTGGTCTAAGCAGCGATGATCTATGTGTGAATGATGCGGCATCTGCAATGATTTCGGGAACCGAAACGTATAATTTCGTGTTCACCCCGACCTCTGAAACATGTGCAAATCGTCTGGAAGCGTGGGTCACTGATGAGAAGCATGGAGATATCTCGAACAAGTTCAATTTGGAGAAGTACGACACTGATGTGAGCTATTTTCGAGGTAAATGTTGCTAATTGAACAATTCAGAAACACAACTACTCGTACGTGATGCCGTATGAGAGTCTTGAGATGAATGCCACGTTGACACTTCTTCATCTTGTCTTTCTGTGAGTTTTGGAATCTTCAGCAATCAAACTTTTGAATATTTTAGGGGTATGGAACAAAGGGATTCGACGGTTTGTACATTTTCGCACAAAGGAATAGCTCAGAAAGCCAGTGATGGCAACGTGAAGTTGGTTACTTTTACGGATTTGTTCAGCGATGATTACAAAGCGGACGCTACATGTGCTCTTACGGTTAGTTTTAGTAATGAATCAGTAAAAGTATCTCCTGTATTCTAGAAAATGTCCCAAGCTGGTACGAAACGTGTCAAGTACATGATCAAAAATATGAATTTGCCGGATCTCTGATCCGAATTGGAGCATCTCCGCCTACTCGTGTGCACAGTCGATCGTTGAGCTGATGAGAACAAATTGTATTCATTTCAATAAATTGACTTCTTTCAAATATGACACTGATTACTTCAATGGGAACAATGTGCTTGAACAAAATTTTACCAGATGTTTGAGAAAAAATTATTTAGTCGAAAGAACAAAAAATTCCTGGAAAGGATGAAAAGTTACTCTTGGAAACGTGACCCAGGTGAGAAATAACTGATAAGATCTTTGAAAACAATTTGAAAAATTTTTCCTCATTTCTCGTTATTCCTCGCTTCAAAATGAATCTGCTTCGATTGCGCCGATTTCGGATATAACAGGTACTAATTTTTGAGTATGAACAACAAAAATCAATACAATTCACGAATTAGTAATTCTTCGCATACTGTAATAATAACTTGCAAACTAAGTTGGCGCTTGACTGCTTTAGAAGCTACTGATTTGGGTTCCTGTTTGTTCTGACCGTTTCACAACTAGGGGACGTCTTCATG
>LR539397.1:2261276-2318528 GCA_900536315.3 Caenorhabditis becei | reverse complement strand
GTGTGGCGGTGCGCTCAATTGAAAAGTTAGTTGCGAACTGAGTTGGCGCTTGACTGCTTTAGAAGCTACTGATTTGGGTTCCTTTTTGTTCTGACCGTTTCACAACTAGGGGACGTCTTCATGGCGGCTGAGGTTGTGTGGCGGTGCGCTCAATTGAAAAGTTAGTTGCGAACTGAGTTGGCGCTTGACTGCTTTAGAAGCTACTGATTTGGGTTCCTGTTTGTTCTGACCGTTTCACAACTAGGGGACGTCTTCATGGCGGCTGAGGTTGTGTGGCGGTGCGCTCAATTGAAAAAGCTACTTGCAAACTAAGTTGGCGCTTGATTGCTTTAGAAGCTACTGATCTGATTCTCATCTTGAAACCTGTCTTCATCTGGAAAAAGTTTATTGTCTTCACATATACATGAACATTTCGGGGTGAGAGCATTCACAATTCATCACTTCGAATACAATGGCCAGTTCCACTTTTGTCCGATTCGCTCGTATGATTTGCTGGAATCCACACGTTGCTCTACGTCGAATAACTTTCGTACCTGTATCCTGTTGTTTATCTTCATCATGTTTGCCAGCCGTTCGGAATATCGTGGTTTTTTGAGTTCTTCCACGTAATATTGATGGAGGTCATCAGCCAAGTTCTCTTGAAACTTCTCCACGATCTCTGACATTTCTCCTTGATTCCTTCTTCCGATGTGATCAAAAGACAACTGGCAGAGCATGTAGGCCAACTCAACGTCCGTCGGATCCAGCTCAACCATCATTCGCAACAAATCATCGAATCTGCATTGTGTCGGGATGTCCAAGAACCTGAAAGCATTGTTTCGTGTCATTCACACTCTTCTCTCACAATCTTATTTGTTCGAGCGGGTAGTCAGAACACCACGACATGTCCATTTTAACATAACTCCAATCGAGCACAAGCTCATCTTTCTTCATCTTTTTGACTTCTGTTTCTCCAAGACGTGTTCGTATTTTCGAAGCAGTATCCGCCAGACGAGCCAATCTACTCCAAACAGCCCAGATATTTTTTGCCATTGTCATCTGAAAGGGAATTAGTCTTGCGATGTTTCACAATCGACAAACCTGCATGCACTGGGGTAGTTGTCTGAATGCTTCGAAGTAGGTCAACCACTTGGTCAGTCGCAGGAACTCGTGTTCCCACAGTGCCAACATCTCCTCTTTCCCGAACTTGTTCCACATTCGGAAATCCGGTACTTGCGATGAACTGCGAACCTGCCGGATGCCAACACCGAGATTTCCCAGCGAAGTTGTCGAATGAATCGGACTCTCAACACCCTACAAGTTCCTTTAGTTAGAAGTTGTTCTGTGTAACTCCACTCACCTGGTTCAGAATGAACGCAGCCTTATCGATTAGGTAGTTCACATCAATGATTTTCAATAGTCTTCCATTTTCGTTATGCTCTGGTACTTTGAAGATTATCAGGTTGGGTTGGCCCAAGAACGTGTTGATTGTCTAAAAAACGACAACACCTTTTTCTTGCAAATCTGGAGGTACGGAGCCCATTACCGGAACGATCTCGTGTTTGACTTTGAGTAGTTCATTGTTGTTCTTACTCTGTTCCGTTTGAAAATCTGAAAGAACCACGCATTCAACGTCACTTTGCTCTCTCACATTCGGCCACCATTCCAACTGCAAAACACTTCTGAAGTCGGCATTTTTTACAGTTGAAGAATCCGTTCTTCACGATAACTTCACATTTTTTCTCGCCTTTCTTGCATGTTTTCGTTCGTTTTGAATCCCATGATCTCCTGGAGAAAAGACATAAAGTCTGTGATTGGGTTCAACCGCTCACCTGAAAAAAGCAGCACAAGCTCTGCAAGTGATTGCTCCAAAGTGCCATCCTGCTGCCGACTGCCCACAAACTGCGCAGAGAACTCCCGGTGGCAGAATAGATCTCATTTTGGACCGAACTATAGACGAAACGAGCAGAAAACCATGACGGAACTTATGAGGAGAGACGCAGGAAGAGGGTGAAACGTCAGTTCAAACAGACAGCAAGCACTGAGCTTATATTTCTGTTGTCGGTGATAAAAACGTTATATTGTTACGGTTTGCAGGGAAGATATTTATTTCATGGTTTTGAAAACAGCGACTTGAATGCCGAAGCAGTACACATTTATAATTTCCAGATATTTCATTAAACACAATCTTTACATATCCAGAAACATTTCTGGATGAGAACTTTCGCAGTGCATAATCTCGAAAAGTATTGCCAATTCGGCTTTCGTCCTGTTCTCCCGTACTGTTTGTTGTATCCGATTGTTTATCTTCATCATACTCGTCAATCTGTCCGAGTAACACGGTCGGTTCAGCTCTTCCACGTAGTATTTGTGTAGGTCATCAGCCAGATTCTCTTGAAACCTTTCCAGTATCTCTGACATATCTCCTCGATGCTTATTCCCGATGTGATAAAATGACAATTGACACAACATGTAAGCTAGTTCAACATCCGTCGGATTCAGCTCCACCATCCACCTCGTCAAGTCGTCCAGCCGGCATTGTGTCGGGAAATCCAGGAATCTGTTGAGAAACTGATTGTTCCCGTTATCACCTAGATCACTTACAGTCTGATTTGCTCAATCGGATAATCCGAACACCACGACATATCTATTTCCACACCACTCCAATCAGACAGGACTGTATCTTTTTCCATCTTCTCGATCTCCGAATCGCTGAATTTACTCCGCACCTTGGAAGCCGTGCTTGCAAGATCAGCTAGTCGATTCCATACAGCCCACACACTTTTGACCATTGTGATCTGGAAAGCAAGTTTGAAACAAGTCCCGATATTCTGATAGCTTACCTGCATGCACTTGGGCAGTTGTCTGAACGCCTCGAAGTAAGTCAGCCACTTGACTAGCTTGAGAAACTCGTGCTCCCACAGCCCCAGTGTTTCTTCCCTTCCGAACTTGCTCCACGTACTGAAATCCGGGAGTTGTGAAGAGTTCTGAACGTAACGGATGCCAAGTGCAAGCTTGCCGAGTGCAGTTTTCGAATGGATCGGACTCTCAGCTCCCTGAACAATCTGTATTCAGAATGTTCTAGTTAACTTGGTTTTCACCTGGTTCAAAATAGTCACAGCCTTATCAATCAGATACTTGACATCGATAAAGCTCATCTGCTTCTCATCATGATTCTGTTTGCGGACACTGAAGATTATCAAGTTTGGACGACCCAAAAAAGTGTTGATCGTCTGAAAACGTGACTCTGCTGATTATTTCGGAAAAAGGTTACCGGGATAACTTTGTCTTGGATTTTGAACTCGTCACTGACTTGTTTGTGGGTCTCGATTCGGAAATCTGAGAAGAAGGAACGGTTAAGTGTTCTTGTCTTGACTCACTGACATTCAGCCACCATTCCCACTGCAAAACATCTCTGCAGTCGACACTTTTTGCATTTGTACAATCCGTTCTCGGAAATGATCGCACATCTTTTCTCTCCTTTCTTGCATTCCTTCAACCGTTTCGAATCCCATGACCGTCTGAAAATGTCCATTATCGTTGTTAGTTCCGACTCAATCGATAACCTGAAAAAGGCAGCACAAGCCCTGCAAGTGAATGCTCCGAAGTGCCATCCAGCAGCTATCTGGCCACAGACTGCGCAATGAGCAACAGGTTGCGAAATAGACTTCATTTGAACCGAAATGTAGTCGAGAAGAGCAGAAAATCAAATGTTGAACTGAAAAGAAAGTAGACATAAAAGAGGCGCAGACAGGGAAAGAAACGCCAATTCAAACAGACACCGCTATCTCTCTGCGAGAACAACCTAAACAGGAGAATCAACTGATCACGAACGAATGGAGAGGCTAGTGGCACAATCATTTATTTGTAAACTTTGTTTCATAACAACAATAATTATTCACATGTCCATGAACATTTCTGGATGCGAGACGTCGCAATTCACGACGTCGAAAACTACTGCAAGCTCGATTTTCGACCGATTCTCCCGAATTCGTTGCTGAATCCGATTGTTGATCTTCATCATATTCGTAACTCTTCCTGCATAACACGGCGTCTTCATGTCCTCTACGTAATACTTATGCAGATCATTGGCCAAACTCTCTTGGAAACTCTCAGCGATTCCCGAAAACTCTCCTTTCTTCTTCTTTCCGAGATGATAAAATGATAGCTGACACAGCATGTAGGACAGTTCCACGTCTGTCGGGTCTAATTCGATCATCAACATTGCCAAATCGTCAATTTTCCATTGTGTCGGGATGTCAAGGAAGCTGGAAGAGACAATAAGATGTCATGTAATCCTGGGTAGCAACTCACTATTGAACTTGTTCAAGAGGCAAACTGGAACACCAGGAGACGTCGAACTCCACGTGGCTCCAGTCGTATATAACAGACCCTCTTTCGAGTCTTTTCAGTTTGTTCTCTTCGAATTCTGCTTTGACTTTACTTACGAGTTCGGAGAGGAAAAGGAGACGGTTCCATACATTCCAAATACTTTTTGCCATTGTGATCTGAACACTTTCATGATTACATGGAACACTATGAAACAACAGACCTGGAGACACTTTGGCAGACTTCGGAATGCATCGAAGTAGGTCAACCACTCGACGAGTTTCAGAAACTGGAACTCCCACTGAGCCAGTGTCTCTCCTTGTCCATACTTCTTCATCGCCCTGATATCAGTGATCTGATAACGGCTCTGTACTCGTCTGAGTCCCAGAGCCAACTTTTCCAACGATGTTTCTGCGTGAATCGGACCGTCCAGACCCTGAAAGTTTGAAGATACAGGCATTGTTGTTGTGTTCGGTTGATTACCTTCTCCAACATGATCATAGCCTTACGCATCAGAAAGTTGACATCGACAAAGTTCTTGGGGCGGTCATCGTAGAGTTGGGACCGGGAACTGAAGATGATAAAGTTGGGACGGCCGAGGAACGTGCTGACAGACTGAAACGATTGAATGGAAAGGGTGACTTGTTGTGTATTTTACCGGAGGGACTTCTTGTTTGATGGTGACAGCTTTGACTTCCCTGAAGTTCCGATCAAAGTTGGAACCTAAAATCAAGCGTATGAGTAGGTCACTGGGTCCCTGGGATCTTACTCTCTGCAATCATTCCAACGTCTAGACACTTCTGCAATCGGCATTTTTTGCAGTTGAAGAACCCATTTGAAGTGACGACTTGACATGCATCTGTTCCTTTTTTGCATCCTCTCACTATTTTCAAGCTCCCTGATCTTCTGAAATCAACAAAATAAAAGACGGTTCATTAGGAATAGAGTACCTGAAAAAGGCGGCACAAGCCCTGCAAGTGACTGCTCCGAAGTGCCATCCGGTGGATTTCTGACCGCAGACGGCACACGGACTGTCCGAATCGAAGATGAGTTTCATTTTGGGACTACCCCGAGGCACAAATAATCGATGGAAATAAAATAGACGAGACGCAGAGGGGAAGTACGAAAGGGCAAGCGAGTCGGAGTGAGCTAGTTTGCTTATCTAAACTGAAGTGTCAATGAAATCGAAATTCGTCACTCGCGAGTCGCCGGGAATTTAACAGCTTTATTTGCTGATACAAGCAAATCGGTGCAGACTATACAGAATATCAATGTATCACAAAAGATCAGAGCAATCAACAAATTTACATGTCCATGAACATTTCGGGATGCGAACTCTCAATGTCGATCATCTCGAAAACCCTCGCCAACTCCTTCTTTGGCCTGTTCCGCAGTATTTTCTGTTGTATCAGATTGTTTATCTTCATCATTGTCGCAAGTCTTCCCACGTATCGAGGCCTTCTCAACTCTTCCACGTAATACTGATGCAGGTCGTTTGCCAGATCTGCTTGGAACTTCTCCACCAGTTCCATAACTTCTCCTTGATATTTCTTGCCAACATAATGGAAACAGAGTTGGCTCAACATGTAGGACAGTTCCACATCAGACGGGTCCAATTCGACCATTAGTCGTGTCAAATCGTCCATTCTCCATTCCGTCGGGAAGTCAATGAAGCTGGAAATGGACCTTCGAAAGCTTCGTTTCGCATGGCTCAACTCACAACTGAAGTTCTTTGAATGAGTACCTAGACATCCATGACATGTCGTATTCCACGTGGCTCCAGTCACAAATCACAGTATCCCTGTCCATATCTTTTATCTCTTTTTCACTGAATCGCTGTCGAATAAATGCTGCGGACCTTGCCACGGTAGCCAGATGATTCCAGATTTTCCATACTGATTTTGATATTGTCATCTAAGTCTTGTGAAGTTCAATATTTTTGTTGGACAGAGTCACTCACTCGGAGACACTGTGGTAACTGGTTGAATCCGTCAAAATACGCCAACCAACTGGTAACTCTCAAGAAATCGCTCTCCCAATGTGCCATCATGTCATCTTTTCCCAGAAGTTTCACGTCGCAAAAGCTGTGTTTTGATGGTTCCTTCTGGACACGCTGCAGTCCAAATGCCAACTTTTCCAGTGCGTTTCTGGAGAAAACTGGGCTTTCGACGCCCTGAAAGTACAAGTAAATAGAATTTAAACCTTGTAGTCACTGACCTGATTCCAGAGGAAAATAGCTTTCTGGATAACATGCTGCAGGTCTACATAACATCTCACACGAGGTTGTGAGCTTTCTGGCGATGGAGTATTGACGATTATCAGATTCGTACGTCCTAGAAATGTGTCCAGCGTCTGAAGCTTATTACAGTGAAGAACAGGGTGAGCTTCAAGCTGACCGGAGGGATATCTCTCTGATTCTGCAGCACTTTTTTAACTGTGAAAATATATTTCTGGTCCACTTTGTAGCCTGTAACGGAGATGTTGCGAAATAATGGAAACAACTCACTTTCCACACTCATTCCGACATCTAGACACTTCTGAAGTCGGCACTTTTTACAGTGAAGCACTCCGTTCGGAGCAGTTGCACAGTTCTCGTTGACTTTCTTGCATTTTCTGGCACATTTCCATTGCCAAGACCTTCTGAAAAAGTAACATTATAGATCAGTTCCACTCTTTCAACTACCTGAAAAAGGCTGCGCAAGCCCTGCAAGTTATTGCTCCAAAGTGCCAACCAGTAGCTTTTTCCTCACAAACGACACAAAGAGTGTTGGACTGTACGATAGTTTTCATGATTAATTAGAAAGTTGAAAAGTGTGTACGGCGACAAATCAAACGTGGTGTTGATAGAGCAGAAACCCAGACGGTCAGACAAGTCAAACAGTGCACTTCTGTTATCAGACACAGATGATTCGGGAACTCGAAGGCAGGAATTTCCTGACGGATTTTAAAAAATTACAAGTTAATCAGCAATTAGTGCAGCTTCATTTCAATAAAGTCATTCTGGCAATGATGCGATTCTATCTCAGTTTCGCAGAATACGTGAAACTTTTACTTTCTATGTCTGTTCTTCCCTGACTGTGTCATCTGCCGAAGCTGCGTAGTGCTGCACAGCATTCTGTCGTCTGCAGGTTAGAAACCCTGAAAGTATTAAAATGCTTCAACTGAACAAATATTCTACCTGTAACAGTATTTCGGTAAGATTCAATAAATAAGAAACTGGGGAGAGAGTCAATTGCCGGGTAGAGTGCATAGACAAACGTCTGAAAGTTGGTCAGTGCGCTGCAGTCTATTTCAAAGAAGGGGAGTGTGAATATGAAGGAAAACGGAAGGAACAGCATGACAACTGGGATCAGCGTCTAAAAAGACGGAGAGTTCAGAATTACTGGAGGAGGCAAACCTGTGCGACGAGAGCCTTGAACAGTTGCATCTGCAAGTTCCTCCCGTACAACGAAGCAGGCAACTCTTTGATCTTCTTTCTGCTCTCCGCCCCAATATAAATCACAATCGTCCAGGGTACAATCATAATGAGCATGTACAACAGGAAACCAGAAGCCGCCTTCCAGTTGAACGCCACGCTGCCATCGGGTTGAGGAACGAAGAACATGACTCCGATGTATGCGATCTGGTCGGGGTCTACCGCGAACCTTTTCTCAATATCCGTTCTGATAAACAGCCATCATTGTTAACTGACACTTTTTTCTTGATACCTCATGTATTCGCTGAATTCCGGGTTCATCGGCAGAATGAAAAACGAGACTGATGTCCAGGAGACACCACCCAGAACCGGGATGCTGAACCACAAGGGAAGGTACTTGGTATCGAAGAAACGGGTTCTCTCGTTGCTGAAAATTTCGGAAAAGTGAAACATGTTTCTGAACTGTTACCGTTCGAGTGCAAAATATCTGTAGATGAAATGGATGGCTATCCCGTAGATAACAACTCCAAATACACCGGCCATCATAGCTGAAGTTTAAGTTTTCATTGAAACGGAACCGTTTCCCAAACTCACAAACGAGCAACTCGCCAACCCGAAGTGACATTTCTCGGTTTCGAAGATCGATTAATATGAAGAAAGAAGTACGGTAGGAGTGCATGATGGGACGAATGAACATGTCCAAAGCGGAGAAGAACAGGGAGCAGCAGCAGAAGAATATCATCAGATACCGGTAGTGTCCCATGTTTTTTGTGGATTTGGTGATGATAAGAAAAATAAGAAGAGAGTTGATAACGAAAGAAGCCGTGGCACATACTATTTGACACGTGTTCTTGGCGAGCTCGAAGGTGGTGTGGTCGAGCATGTTACGAGTGAATAGAATGAGTTGGTCGGCAGACAAACTAATCGAAAAACAGATGAGGTCGCCCAAAAAAACATCAAGGTAACATATTAGCCAAATATTCATTCACGTCTTCTGACAAGTAAAAGAGAAGATAACACACGTGATTAGCTATCAGTAAGAGTTTGTTTCCCTCGAAGTGTCACTCTCTGGCGAGATGTGGACTCTCGATTTCCGGCAAGGTTCGCATCGGAAGAGTTCTGGAAAGTGGAAGAATAAGTGCTCGAACGAAGTATTGAGTTCTCACTTGTCGTAGTTTTCCGGTAAGAAGCGATGTAGAAGATGTTGGGAAGTGGGTCAACTGCGGGGTAGAGAGCATAGACGAAGAAGGAAGAAGTCGTCAGAAGATCACAGTCAATCTTTAGAAAAGGGCAGAGGAAGATAACTGCGAACGGGATGAAAAGAAGGAAAACTGGGATGAGGGTCTGGGCAACCAAGGCCTTGTACAGTTGAATTTGCAAGCTGAGTCCGTACTTGGATGCTGGCAACTCTTTAATCTTTCCGTAACTTTTGACTCCAACAAACATAACAATGGAGAACGGAATGGACATCAGAAGCAGGAAACTCAGAAATCCAAAGGCACATCTCCAGTTGTAGACCAAAGTTCCGTTTTGTGACGGAACAAGAAACAAGGCGCCGGTGTAGACAGTCTGATTCACATTCATTCCGAATGATTCAGCGATGGTCGGTCTGAAAGATGAAGGTGACAATGATGTTCACGCTCTACTGAAACCTGATGTATTCTGAAGTCAGAGGGTTCATCGGAAGTAGGTGAAAAGAGATTAGTGACCAGATGATGAAGCCGATTAGAGGGATACTGAACCAGAGAGGGAGGTACTTCACTTGAAAGTATCGGAGTCTTCCTTGTCTGAAAGTTCGGATTGTTACTGTTACGATTTGAGGGGGTTACCGTTCCAATGCAAAATACCGATAGATAAAGTGAATGGCGATTCCGTAGATCACGGCTCCAAAGCAGCCAGACATCATACCTAGAAGTGTCCATATGTTTCAGAGTTTCAGGAATAATCTCACAAATGAGCAGTCGACCGACCCAGATTGGCATAAGTCTTCCCTGAAGGTCCATCATCATACAGAATGCACTTCCATGAGAGTACATGACTGGTCGGACGATCAGATCCATTGCGGAGAAGAATATGGAGAAGCAGCAGAAGAATATCATAAGGTGGCGGTAGTTTCCCATTTTCTTCGTTGATTTGTTGATTATCAGATAAATTAGGAAAGAGTTGATGATGAATGAGAAAGTGGCGAAGATTGTTTGGATTGCGTCTTTGATGATTCCGAAAGTAGCACTGTCCATTTTCATTTTCAGAGAAGACACTGAGAACTGATAGCTGAATGATAATGGAAAGCGAGAACCGACAGGGTTCTCGTCTTGTTATCTAGAAGAAAAAAGAAGAATATTCGCTTTCTGGCGTCTCTGTTAATTAGAATCTGACGAGAAAACAGAAGATGATGAGTTCGCCAAATGTCGGAGAACGGAAACTCTGACTAATCTGTCATCACAAAACAGTAAAAATGAGATGGAAAAAGTCAAAAATGTATCTAGTTCAGTGAAAAAATAATCAGGTTAATTGGAATTTAGAAAGAATGCGCTTCCCGCGAGTGGACTTCTTCTGTGATTGCGTGCACTTTGGGGCTCTTGCAGCTGTTGAGACACAAACATTCTGGAACAATAACTTGTTGAGAATTGAATTTCTTCAGATTTCTCACTTGCTACAGTATTCCTGTAACTCTCCACAAAAAAGAAAATGGGCAACGGATCGACGACCGGGTAGACGGCGTAGACAAATGTCATTGAGGTGGATATCAGTTTACATTCGATTTCGAGAATCGGGCAGATGAACATGAGACCGAATGGGAGGAATAGGGAAAGTACTGGGATTAGTGTCTGGAAAGAATTGGGATTCTGAGATATTTGTCTGTTTTCAGGTACCTGTGCAACGAGAGCCTTGTACAACTGCAACTGCAGATCCTTTCCGTACTTGGAGACGGGGAACTCTCTGATCTTCCCGATGCTCTTTATGCCGACCACAATGACCACTGCGAACGGAATGATCATGATGAGCATGTAGAGCATTAGACCGAGTCCACTGTTCCAGTTGAATGCTCTCTGACCTGATTCATTCGGAGGGTAGAAGATGGCTGCAGCATAGGCCACTTGAGTGATGTCCATGTCAAAGGCTTCTTTGATTGCAGGTCTGAGAATGAAATCATTTCTACTGATATTCTGACAAAGATTCAATATTCCAGGAGATCTGATCTACTTGGTTGCTGTGTATTATGTGTCCGTTTTTCATTGAGCAACCTAATCGAGTTTTCCCGCAAGAATGTGATTTGGCTCTTTTGCCAGAAACCCCCCACAGCAACCAGAAATACCAACGAACCGACCAGACACACTGTTGTTGCATAAACTATGCTCACGTCAGCTGCTTTTCCATTTTATTTTCAGAAAAAAAGTTCATCGAAAAGAACAAGACGAAAGCACCTGTCAACCCACGGGACCTCACCTGATATATTCCGAAGTGACGGGGGTCATCGGAAATAAAAAGAGGGATACGAGGGTCCAGGCGATGCCGCCGAGGAGGGGAATCAGGAACCAGATCGGGAGGTACTTCTTGTCAAAGTAGCGGACTCTTCCTTCTCTGAAATAAACAAAAAAGAGTTGAATTCGAATGGAAAAGTGTACCTTTGAAGTGCAAAGTACCGATAGATGAAGTGAATGGCAATTCCGTAGATGATGACTCCGAAACATCCGGCCATTGCACCTGAACCAAAACATTTCTCATCATTCAGATATCAGTGACTCACAAATCATGATAACAGCTACTTCAAAGGGAATTCCCCTGTTTCTCAAGTCCATTATCATAAAGAAAGCACTCCGGTGACTGTGAATAACAGGTTGGACGATGATATCCATGGAAGAAAAGAATATGGAGCAGCAGCAGAAGTAGATCATCAGATGCCGGTAGTTGCCCATCTTCTTTGTCGACTTCGTAATGATAAGGAATATGAGCAAAGAGTTGATAGATACCGAGAGTACCACTGATAATGTTTGAACTGTGGTTTTGATTGTCGAAAAGGTTTTCGCGTCCATATCTGAACGAGAAAGTGACGACAAAGCAGATCAACGAAGCTGAGAGACGGCGAGCGGAAATTGGAGGAGGTAATCAAATGTGGCGGAGAATGAGCATAAGCGAGCCACGAGCAAGAGAGCAAATGAGTAATTGGCTGTGATTGTGTGCTCTGGAGCTGCACAGGTGATACGAGTGATAATCAGCTGAAAAAACAAGTTGAGCTCAAACCGATTTCGAATCAACAACAAAAGAGAAACACTCTGGGGAAGTGATATTTAGGTGAGTGAAGCTGGTTTTTCATTCCTCCAGACGGCTAATTTTCCAGGAAAGGGGAATAACATGAAATTTGATAAGAGCCAGATTAGTATTTGTACTCGAGACAAGGAAATCGGCTATGAATCGGTCGGATCGAGTGGGATGTGTGAGGTAGGTTTCGCGTCATTTCGTACAGACGACTCTTGTCAGAAAAAGCAGAGAGAGAGATTCTCAGGAATCGTGCACTTGCGATGATGCGCATGAGCTCATTAGCAGAAGAATGCGTGATGAGGCTTACTGATATGATCATGTTATCAGCAAGTGATGGGGCTGACTTTCAGTGCATTTCTAGTGCTCTTCAATAAAACTTTTGTTTTCAGGTTCTAACAGAGCTCTTCGACTGTAGTTTGGACGGATAATGGTTCCCAGAGGAACGTGTAAATTGCATTGAACTCAATAAAAACAGTATTAAATCGGTCAATGAACTGAGCACTATTCAAGAATATACAAACAAAAAACTGAAAGAAACTAGCGAAAAGTTAAGAATGCGGAACATGTAAAGTGCGAGTTTCTGACTAGGAGCTCAGCTGACCATGTCCAATCAACATGCGGAACTTCTTTCCGTTATAGGAAATTGAGATTGTATGGGTGGGTGATCTTCGGAATAAAACAGTAGAAAATTGGTATATGGTGAAGAAGACATCGAATGAGAATCAGAGATTCCAATATGTTGTTGTCTTATTCTGAACTTTCCAGGTGTTCGGTCTTGATAAGGCAACAAGATCTGATATCTCGTTTGCAAATTGTATTTTTGAATGAAATGGCTCATGGAAGAATAATGGGAAAGCTTAAGATTACAAATTTGGAAAGAAACAATACTTTATTACTTCTCATTCAATAAAAATGTATTTTTTATGTGCCAACTTTTCCTGCTGCATTTGATATCACTGGTTTGATGAATCTGTTACGAAGCCAACGAATCGGAAGGGACTTCTGGACTTCTATGTTGACGGACAAGTAGATGATCGAGTTGGACGAGCAGTTGAAGGTGACGAGAATGGGCACGATGACGTACCATTCGACTTGTCCTTCGGGAACTATGTGAGGAAGTGTTTCGAAGAGAATCCATGTTGAAACATAAAAGATGGAGATGAAGACGAATTGGAGAAGGTACCTGATTAAAAGATTAGTTGAATAGCTTCTGAATGTCACCTCTTGTCTTGTTTGTTTCTGTCTCTGCTCACATTATTCGCAATCTGGGTCCCAGTATTTTTGATAGTGAGAAACACGAAAGTATAACAGATAATTGAGGAAAGTGTGCTGAAGAGATCGTAACAGAGGAGAAACAGATTGGTGTAGTTGTAGTGCCCTTCTTTGAAAACGAATCGGAGAGTCAGCATTTTATGATCAAAGACGAACCTGGAAATGTCAAAGTTTTGAACAAAATGAACAGGAATACACTTACAAACAACACGGAAACAAGTACTGATTAGAGATTGCTGTTGCTGCTGTTAGGAAAATGAGAAAGAAGAAAAGGAAAAGAGTGAAGCGGAAAGTGAAAACATTGTACTTCTTGAGGGTGATAATGGTCAGACGGTTCACAGCCATCACGTCCTGAACGAGACACTCGAAATACCAAGCAAACAGGAAAAAGTCCCCGATGAACACATTCAATGCACTTGTCGTGGCAAGCCACGATTCAAACGTGCAAGGCGAAGCAGATAAATAACTGATCATTAATCATGGGAATCTTGGTTGCACTTTTATTGTTTTATCTTTGCATTCTTATGTCCGTTTTATCACTCAATTGCTCTCTTGAGCACTTTTATTGATGGTTTATTGCTAACATTGGGTGTACTGTAGCTCCGCCTCCAGCGGACCATATATATAGTCTTGTTGGGGCTCATACTGATATATTCATACATTCTTACAACATTTCTGGTTTCTTCTATTCTTGAGATAAATAACTACTGACTATTCATCTGGCCACTTGTTCTTCTTCTGACAGCACTTTCGAGTTCTCCGGATAACACGTAGTCCTGAATAGCTGATAAGACAAAACAGGGGTAAGGAAACACTGACATTTGTAATGATACACGGGCACAGGTAGAATGCGATAGTCGCCAGCTGACACAAATCAGAAACCACGTTGAAGAAAGCGATGACGTAGACTGTGGACCTCTTCGAGACGAATGCGAGTCGGAATACCGGAATGAAGATGAGCATGTTCAGCGAAATGGATATCATGGAACAGGCAAAAACCATGAACCCGAGGATCAGCTTCAGAGTCATTTACAGGTCGTAAGGGGATCTTTTTCACTCACAATGTTTAATAGACGGATTACTTGATATTCATCTGTTTTGCCACTATACGATTGGCTCAACGCAAATCTCAGGAGTTTCAATTAATTGAGACAGTCTGGGAACTATTTCATCATTCGGAGATTATCATCATTTCTACCACTCCCCCACCCCCACTTGAACCAATCTTTTAACATTGACCCGATCTTTTATACATTCAAAATTCAAATTTTGCTTTACTTTATTATGTTTCATTCAACAAACAAGTGTGCACGTCGTTTATGTGTTGGGTCTTCCTGTTGAATTTGGTATTGCAGGTTTAATTATTACAGGTTTAATAAATCTTTTGCGGAGCCACGGAATTGGGAGAATCTTCTGGACTTCTATGTTGACGGACAAGTAGATGACCGAGTTGGACGAGCAGTTGAAGGTGACGAGAATGGGCACGATGACGTACCATTCTACTTGTCCCTCGGGAACAATATAAGGAAGTATTTCAAAGAGAACCCAGATGGAAATGTAGAAGATGGAGATGAAAATGAATTGTATGAGATATCTGAAACTGTTTCCGTTTGAGAATTTTCTAAATCCTTGTACCTCTTGTCTTGCATACTCCGTTCCTTACTCACATTGTTTGCCACTTGCGATCCAGTACTCCTGATAGTGGAAAGTACGAAAATGTAACAGATAGTCGAGCTGAAGGTACTGAAAAGATCATAGAAGACAATAACTGCGTTGGAATAATTGTAGTGTCCTTCTTGAGGAATGAACCGAAGAAAGAAAACTTCATGGTCGCTCAAAAATCTGAAAAGATAACAACTATTAAGAGTTTCAAAGTTCAGAAGCGTACAAACAACACGGTAGCAAGTACTGAACGGTGTAGCCTGTTGCTGCTGTGAGACAAGTTATGATGAAGAAAATGAACAGTGTGAAACGAATTGTGAAGACGTTGTATTTCTTGAAGGTAATCACTGTGAGTCGATTGACAGACATCACGACTTGAACGAGACTTTCAAAGCACCAGGCGAACAGGAAGAAAGCTCCGATAAAAACGCTTAGAGAACCGTCAACTTCTTCGTCTATCAAATAACTCTGGAACACTAATATTACGGACAAATGCTGCCACAAAGGATCTGACATCAGCAATGATACACGGGGAGAGAAAGATCCCAATGACCACGAGCTGGCATAAATCAGAAATGACATTGAAGAAGGCTATGATGTAGACTGTTGACCTTTTAGTGACAAATGCGAGTCGGAATACCGGAATGAAGATCAGGATGTTTAGAAAAATAGATAACATGGAACTTATCAAGACTATGACACCGAGGGTTGTTTTCAGAGTCATCGATTCCTGATCGTGAAATTCACTCTCCTAGTTGAATAGAGGGTTATGTTAGATACTAACACTTCTGTTTTTTCACTATACGATAATGAATGCCAACCCCAAGAGAGCCAACTCACTTGAGACGGCAAGATAACTATTCCTTCATGTAAATAAGGTTTGAATGCCATCAGATCTATCCTCCGCATCCTTCACATCGGACCCATCAACCATTGCCAACATCATCTATTTGTCACGAATCATTCCGATCAGACATCTTTTACTCCAGACCGTTTTTCTTAGTGATGTCTGTGCGCCGTACCTGCCTTTTCGTACTCGGAATATCTCCGTTTTCCCACCACATGATTGGCTCAATACAAATGGAACTCTGACTGTCTCACTTGTTTTGTAAATCTATACATAGAAAGAAAAACGATAGATGACAAACTTTATTGAACTGCTCAAGAAATGAATCATTGATTTCACCCAGTTAAGTATCGATAGTTCTAGCTGCAGTACTTGAAGGAGCTGACTTGTGGAACTGATTGCGGAGCCAAGGGATCGGAAGAGACTTCTGAACTTCCTTGTTGACGGACAAGTAGATGACCGAGTTGGACGAGCAGTTGAATGTGATCAACACTGGCACAATGGCAAACCATTCGACTTGTCCGGTAGGAACGATATGAGGAAGGATCTCGAAGAATACCCAAGTGAAAATGTAGAAGATGGAGATGAAGACGAATTGGAGGAGGTACCTGGAACGGACTGATAACAACGAGGATATTTCAGGAATCGTACTTGACGTCCTGTTTACTTCTGTCTCTGCTCACACCGGCCGCCACTTGGGCTCCGGCTCTTCTGATTGTGACAAACACGGAAATGTAGCAGATGGTGGAGGAGACAGTACTGAAGACGTCGTAGGAAACGAGCACGAAGTTTGAGTAGTTGTAGATGCCTTCTTGTGGGATGAATCGGACGGAGAGGACTTGGTGATCACAAATGAATCTGAAGAGCAATTGGAGGGAAAGGGTCGTCTAGTTGGGAACGTACTGGCAACATGGAAGGACACTTTGAACGGAATAAGCGGATATAGCTGTGAATAAGAGAAGGAGGAAGAAGATGAGCATGGTGAATCTGTAGGTGAAAACGTCGTACTTCTTGAAGGTGATAATGGTGATACGGTTGACAGCCATGACAACTTGGACAAGGCATTCGATGTACCAGGCAAAGAGGAAGAAACCTCCAATGAAGATGCTCATTGGATTGTCACCGATCTCCGTGAACACGTATTTCTGAAACATTGGTTGACTTTGACCCATTTTCTCTTCTTACATCAGCCATCATAGAGGGAGCAAGGTAGAATCCGATGACCACGAGCTGGCACAAATCAGAAATGACATTGAAGAAGGCTATAATGTACACAGTGGACTTCTTGGCGATGAATGCAAGTCGGAAGACTGGCATGAAGATGAGCACGTTCAGGAAGATGGAAGTCATCGAACAGATGAAGGCGATGGCACCGAGAGACCATTTCAGAGTCATCTTCGGATCGAAACGAAGCAAAAGATCCGGAGCAGATTCATTTATAGACTCGCTTCGTGGGCGACTCTTCTCTCCGCCCAAAACACAATTCCGGAATTGTACGTTCCTTGTCTGATGAGGTTCTTACTGGAGTCAATAACTACGAAAACTCTTCCATGAGTAATGGTTGAGCCATCTTCCGCTTCGGAACCACGTGCTTTCCGTTGTTTGTCATTTGAAGGAATCTGCTGAAAAACACTGAATCACCGTGGGAAAAATGTTGAGGATGTTATGATCGCATTATGATTTGAACCCAGAAACTATGAACAAGATCTATTTTGTGTGTTCTAATTATCTTACTGAAGCGTCAAAAACATGTCCGTCTTCCCCGTTAAATTTCCTGTCAAAGTAGAGCCAATGATAATCAAATCTTCGTTATCATTCGTGGTAATGTACGTCCACTGGGCCGACCACTTCATCCACCGACTCAATGGAATCATGTCTCTTTTCGTCAATGGACTTCTCGTTTTTGTGATTCACGACGACAAGAAAACCAAAATGGGAGACTATCGGTATCTGATTCTGACATTTGCAACATTCAACGTTATCAGTACAATCACTGACAACTTGGTGCCACTGGTTAGAATTAGAAAAGACAAAAATGTGGTACGAGTACATTTCAGTGTGTTCACGATCACAACCACGCGTTCTCGGTGTTCATTGTCGACGGATTTTTTGAAAAAGTTTGCATCGGAAAGTGAAGAGGTATCTTATGTGCTTTCAGAAATCTGTGCTTGGAACTGTGATCCTCTCGATTCGATGTAGCCTCATCTCGGCCGCCTACGGTGTTCTTCACTCTCACTTTGTATTCCGCTATATGGCTCTCTATAGGTCCGCCAGTTGTTTTACTCATTCCATAAATGTTCTCAGAAGCAAGATCCTCACGAACTACTTCGTGCCGTATGGTCTGCTGCTAACCGTCTTGAACTGTGCTATTCCGATGACAATATGGATTGCTGTTTCGAATTCGTAGTGTATCAAAAACAAACCACCTTTTTCAGGTCTGCTATCTGTTTCTGAGCGCCGATGACGAACGGAGGATGTACATGCAACACGAGTTCTCTGAACACTATCAGGGCGACGTTTTCGATGCAAACATTCTGATTGCTCTGTACAAGGTTGTTAAAGATGTTTTTGTGAATTGAACAGCCAACTTCAGGAAGCAAGCGAAGAGGTGTTGATGAATTCGTGGTGGGGAATCGGAATAATCTCCGCCATTTCCGTCGCCTCCGTTGTCACTGATATCGTTCTCGGTATTCTAATCATCACCAAATTACGAAGTGCCGGATTGATAATGAGTGAAAAGATGCTGAACATGCAGAAGCAGTTCATGAAGGCCCTGACAGTCCAGGTCACAGTTCCGATGATAGCCAGCTTCCTGCCGTGTCTGTATGCCTGGTACAAGCCAATGTTCAACATTTCCATCGGCCAGTGGATCGACTCCATCGACGTCATCGCCATTTCGCTGTTTCCAGTCATGGATCCTCTCGCCCTTTTCTATTTCGTTCCCGCAATCAACAACCGACTGAAACAGCTTTTGGGGATAATCAGAAATGTGAAGTGGATCGAACTAACAAAAAGGTCTTCTACAACTGATCATTGAAAGTACTTTTGTTCAGCGGTTCAGCGTCATATTATAGTTATTTCTTGTGAACAATGCAAATGAACACAGTCCAACTAAAATAGAGTTTGTGATAGCATGAAATAGCACTTCATCAAACACTGCCAGCTATCAGAGATCTACCCGATGTTAACGAGAGCTCCCTAGACATCCGGTTGTATTACTTGTTTGTTTTCGTATCATTCAACTTCAACTCAATTTCTTTTTGTGTCATGCACGTCCACTGGGTCGAGCATCTCATCCATCGAATCAATCTGGTTCTTCCATTTTCTGTTAATGGCCTGCTCATTCATGTAATTTCAAATGACAAAAAAGTAAAACTGGGTGACTACCGATTCTTGATTCTGACTTTTGCTATTTTCAATTTGTCACGTACACTGACAGATAACTTGCTCCCTCTGGTAAGCTGAAAAGGTCATGATAAAAATGAACCGTGTTTCAGCGAGTTCATGATTACAAGTACGCGTTTTCAGTGTTCGTAGTGAGTGGGTTTTTCGAGAAAGTAACTATTGGGTGTGTGAAAAAACTCGAAGAGACAGTCATTTCAGAAAACAGTTATCGGTGAAATCTTGTTGAGTGTGAGGTGCAGTCTCATCTCTGCCACATACGGGAACAATACGGAGGAAATGCATTTGATGTGAACATGCTAGTTGCTCTCTATCAGGTTCTTCTTTTACTTTGCGTTTAGTTGATCTTCTTCATCTAGGAAGGAAGTGAAGATGCCATGTTGAAGTCTTGGATCGGAATCGGGACGATTTCTCTTGTATCAGTAGCTTCTGTTATCACTGATATCATTCTGGGAACTCTGATTGTCACAAAATTGAAAAGCACCGGATTGATAATGAGTGATAAGATGCGGAATGTGAAGAAGCAGTTCGTCAACGCCCTGATCGTCCAAGTCACTGTTCCCATGATGGCCAGTTTCTTTCCGTGTCTGTTCGCCTGGTACAAGCCCATGTTCAACATCTCCACCGGTCAATGGATCGATGCCACCGATGCAATCGCCATTTCGTTTTTCCCTGTTCTCGATCCTCTCGCTCTTTTTTATTTTGTTCCCGCGATCAACAACCGACTCAAGCAAGTTTTGGGAAGTCTGAAGGCTGGAAGAAAAAGGAAGAGATCATCAAATGGAAAATCGTCCAGTGTTGAAACAAGCTAACCGAATAAACACATTTGTTTTTCTGTTCAGTCAGTCTGTTGAAACTATTGTGTCAAAACATGTCATGTTCTCTGAATGAATCTGAAAACTGTGTTCAATTGCAAGAACCGTGATCATCTGAAAACATTCTTGTCTCAAAGCATATTCAGCGTTCAGAAGCCAGGCAGCGTACCCCACAAACCAAAATACGGCTGATGTACCCGATACGGATTCCCTGGATACCAACTAACCCTCCCTTACTGACGTAACTCCAGTTATTCGGAACACGCTGTAGTTGTGAAGTTCTTCCCCGTGGCAACAGGAAGAACCCAAATACATAGTTATTATGGGTTTTGTACCCAGAATATTCTAATTTCCTGTCTGAAAAGCCGAATTGATGAGGAAGCATGGTTCATTCAGTTGCGATGTACATCCACTGGATAGACCATCTCATCCATCGGATCAATGCGATCCTTTCGTTCTCGGTCAATGGATTGCTACTTTACGTGCTTCACAATGACAAAAAGATAAAACTTGGTGATTACCGTTTTCTAATTATGATCTTTGCCATGTTCAACTTGATCAACACATGCACTGACAACCTGATCCCTCTGGTATGTTGTCTGGGGAGTCAAAACGGGTGAAATTTTTTCAGAGAGTTCATGATCACAAGTATGCGTTCTCCACTTTCATCGTCGATGGATACTTTGAGAAGATGAGTTTATCTGAGTATTCTTTGTGATAAGGCTTTGTTTCACAGGTCCGTGGTAGGAACAATCATGATAAGCATCCGGTGCAGTCTGATCTCTGCCACCTACGGCATCCTCCATTCCCATTTTGTCTACCGGTACATGGCACTGTTCCGGTAACTTGTCTTATTCTCAATAATGTTTATCCGGAGTGTTCAGAAGCAAGGTTCTAGCAGTCTACTTTGTACCTTATGGCTTGATACTTACCATTTTGAACTGTGTTCTTCCAATGGGAATTTGGATTGCTGTAAATAAAACATGCACGAGCTACAACTAACAGTTCATTTAGGTCTGTTACTTGTTTCTGAATGCTGATGACGAGCGGAGAGTGTACATGGAGAAGGAAATCATGGAGCACTACCAGGGAGATGTTTTCGATGCGAACATACTGATTGCTTTGTACAAGGTACCGAGTGTTCGACCTGTTTGTTAGTAATGCAACTCTGCAGGACGGAAGTGAAGATTCAATGCTAAAGTCTTGGATAGGAATCGGAACAATCTCTGCTATTTCGGTGGCTTCTGTTATCACTGATATCATCTTGGGAACCCTGATAGTGACAAAACTCAAAGACGCAGGGCTCTTGATGAGTGATAAAATGCGGCACGTGCAGAAACAGTTCATGAAGGCCCTGACAGTCCAAGTGACCGTTCCGATGATGGCGAGTCTGCTTCCGTGTCTGTATGCCTGGTACAAGCCGATGTTCAATATCTCCGCTGGCCAATGGATCGATGCGATTGATGTGATTGCCATTTCCTTCTTCCCCGTCTTGGATCCCCTCGCCCTCTTCTATTTCGTTCCTGCATTCAATTCTCGTCTCAAACAGATTCTCAGTTTCTTGAAGAAGAAGAAGTATCAAAGACGTGGATCGACGAAAGGACCGTCGACCGTTGAGACATTCTGAGCACAGTACTCTGAACATTCGATTATGTCAAAGAACTATTGTACCTAATCAGATTCTGATAATGATAAAGACTATACTTTGATTAATGCCCCGGTACAAAATAAGTCAAGTCAGATGAATCAAAACATGTTTTGAGTTAAAAACAAGTTTGTTTATTGTAGGTTCGTCCTTCCAGAAATATTCGAATAAAGTATATTATTTATGTACATTTACATAAACAGACAAATTCAGAAAGTACAGAAACGGTAAAGCTTGACAAGAAAATCAGGCTAAATGTTAATAAGCTTGTTGATGTTTTTGAGAATTGTTGTTAGATATTAACGGAATATTAATTTAAACAAGTGGGTAGCTGGCCTTGGTGGCGACTCCGCAGTGGTTGTTGCGGTTGCGGGCGATGCGGATGTATCCCTTCTCTCCCCATCCGGTTCCCCACGAGTTCTTCACGAGCCAGTAGTCTCCGTGCTCTGGGTCGGTTCCGTATCCGACGAGCAGGACTCCGTGGTCGAGTTCCTCCGAAGAGCACTCCTCGTCATAGTAGACTCCTGGAAATGTTTAGTTGTGACTCGATTTGAATTCAAATTCAAACTAATACGCTCCCCGTCTATCACTCAAAACATGACTTGTTATCAGTAGTGCCCCGCTTGTGTCGGTCATAACCGCTTATCACTATCACTTTCCATCATTCCCCTTCATCCGAAACGCAAACAAAAGTGACCTCGACATGACTATCACCCTCGGCGCAAACAACTTCTTACCCTTCTTGTACAGCTGGAAGCTGCGGTGTCCGGCGTCAATGGCAATGGAGATCGGTCCCTGGGTGGCGACGGCGATCTTCAGCTTCTCCTCGTCTCCTTCTGGCAGGTCGACGTATCCCTTGTCGTCAGCTCCGACGGTCTTCTTGTTGAAGTGGCACTTCATGTCACGTCCCTTGTATGGGTACGAGTCCTCGGTGTCGACTCCGTGGTTGTCGCGGATGTACTCGAAGGCCTGGTCCATGAGTCCTCCGTTGCATCCGTGGTTTCCGTACTTGGTGGAGCAATCGACGAGGTTCTGCTCGGAGAGCGAGACGAGTTGTCCGAGCTTGCGGGCGTGCTGTCCCTCGAGGGCTCCGGTGGCCGAGAAGGCCCAGCAGGATCCGCACATTCCTTGGTTCTTGACGTCGGTGACGAGGTGGGTGTCGCGCCAGTCGACCTCATCTGGGACCTGAAAGCAAAAAAGTAATGGAATGCCGAGAAGCTAGCTGATGTCCCACCTGAACGTTGAATGGGGTCAGGAAAGTGGAAGAGTTCTTGATTCTGGAGTCTCCGAAGAGTCTTCTGTATCCGTTGAGCTTGCGGTACTGGCTGAATGGCTGAAATCAAAAGCACATGATGACCTTCGGATCTGCTTCTCAAAGATCTGTTTTGCCCCGGCTAGTCAGTTGTTGGTCAGTCACAAGATACCCGTCATTTGTCTCTCGGATATCTTTTCGAATTGAGAGAGAAAAAACCGACGGGAGGAAGAACTCGTTGGCGACGGGAAATGATTCAAGTTTGTTCCGCCATTCGATCCTTCCCGTCGGCGGGATGGAAATCGTTTCGGACATGTTATCACTTATCACTTATCAATTGAAATGACCGCGAGGGGAAAGAAGAGACAACAAGAGAGTGGCTGTGGGTTTTTGAGAAGGAATTCCTGGATTGCGAAATGCTTACCAGGTCGGCGATGTGGTTGAGTCCCATCTCGAAGGTCTTTCTGCCGAGGCGCTGGTCACGGTTGTGGTTCTCGATGTGAATGACGTTCTTGACGAAGGCCTCCATGTAGGTCTGCTCCTCGCTCTCGCTGTACTCCTTCTCTGAAACATCCCGGTTCCGAGAAGTTCTCAATTCCTTAATCCCTACCGAAATCCTCCTTGTAGTCGTCCCATTGCTCAATGGCCGACTCGATTTGTCTCGAAAGCTTGGCCGAGTTGACGGCGACGACGGCGGCGAGTAACGCCAGAAGAATGAAACGAGTCATTCTGTAAAAGAAACAAAATGAGAAATCTTAGGAAGGAGGAGAAGGCAAGAAGATGACAAACGATACAAATGGACAGAATACACGGGATGAGAGCCGGTTTATGAAGGGTACCCAGAGGGGGCGGAGCCTAGAACCGGGCAGCAGCGGCAGCGTCAATCAGTGGAGGGTACGGGACGACGAGAGATCAAACCATCACGTTATCAGTCCGTGGCGAATGGGGCGACGAGCACCAAAGTGCTCGGCGGTGCTCGGCGAGCACACGCGGGCTCCGGACGGAAATAGTACAGTTTGAATGGGTGATGATGTCCAAAGTGCGCTTCAACCAGTTTATCAGGTTAGGGGAATGAAAGGAAAGCTGGCGTCAGCTCGAACTGGTAAGGTGTGGCGCGAATTCGAAATGTGAGGAGAAGCGTCAAGATTCGACAACAAACAGTTCGAAATGTCTTTCAAGATGACACCAGTTGCATCAGATTCAATTCGAGCATGTTCCAAATTGATAGATGACTTTGTGGCAACATACACCACAAATGAAATGAAGCAACTTTCTAACATTGCAAAACGAAAAGATCTGTACATTCGAAAACCCAACCAATTGTTGGGGGTAAGGTACACAGAGAAACATGGGGTCGTTAACCTAGAAAGGCGATAAAACGTGTGTTTGAATAGGCGATAATGGTGGTTGGGGGTCATGAAACAAGGTGATAATTACCATCATATGATGAGAACTAATGGGTCCATTCTGCTGGGACCTTATCTTTTGTTTATATAGTCCGTGCAGGCTGCCAAAGAACGTCCTCGAAGGTTCTGGTGCATGCGGGGCACGTGACTTGCGCCGCCTATTACACTGTCTGCGGACGGCAGGCGGCAAGAAAACGAGTCGAGATCAGGTGATGGACGCAAGGGTCAAAGTAGAGAAAAAGGAGCATTCCAGATGGTCTGGAAACATCTGGAAGACATCTGTGAGCGGTCATGCGGAGCAACTCGGAGATCGGAAGATGGTTTGATTTCTGGAGTTTGGAAACAGAGTCACGGGTGCTTGGAAATTGTGAAACTTTGCCGGTTTTTCAACACAAGTGAGGAAGAATTCTAATCATTAGTCATCTGTTTCACTTGAAATACCTACTAAACTACAATGAACATTTTATTATGGGAAATCCTTGCATTGAACGAACCAAACGTTCCATGCGATTGACACTTTTCCTTGCTTCTTCCACATGAATTTCTGAAACAATTTGGCTCAAACTGAACAAGTATTTTTTACACGTGTCATGTTCATTCCGCAAAGTCAGTTTGCAAAGAAAAGATTGTAGGCTCCAAAAATTGGAATCATCCCGTTAGATTCTTCAATTTCCTGAGGCGGATCAACTGGAGCATGTATGACTATTCAGGTATGAATAACAAGGCCGTGGGCACACAGAGAGTTCCTTTCGGCGAGACAAAAACTCAATTTGACGCATTTTTTGGCTTTTTCGTAATGAGAAAACAACAGTCACGTAGGACCGAATTGGCACGCATCTAATCGAATTCCCCCGCACTTTATAACTGTCTCGTTTTCTGTTTCGACTGACTCATTCGTGAGAGATGTCTGTGCCAGTTATCATAATCGTGTGCCTTCTGACTTTAATGTCGTGCCTCATGGTACTGGGCATCAACGGATGGCTGTTGGTGCAGATTTTCATGTGAGTTCAATTGACCTGACAGTGAACATTAACTGTGACTTCAGAAAAGAGAAAATCAAGAGAAACCGTCATCTGATACTTTTCTTCTACCGATTTGCACTGGATCTTACCATCGGTTCTTGTTGTGAGTATCCGGTTTGGTTACAATCACAAACTGGCAATTTTCAGTACTCCTCTACATTTTATACATTCTTCTTCTTTTTCTATTCCCGGAACATCTTCAATTCATGAAAGATTTCATCTTCTACTCGGCCTTCCCTGCTCTCAACTTAGGAGAGACCCGAGCGATTTTAGCTTTATCAATAACAGTTGATAGGATTACTGTAACAACCAGCAATTTATCAGAATTTTGAAACAATCCTCTTCAGGCTGCCTACTGTCCGTTGTTCTACTTGAAATTCCGTCAGAGACTCAATTCCGATGTTATATTCACTATTGCACTTCTCTATGGAATGTCCGGAGTCTTGGTTCTCTATGGACTTTGTGAATTCCAACTGAGAATTAGTGATTGCATGGCATTCGGATGCACAGTCAACAAATGCTTCCTTCGGTTCTGGATCCTCTCTGAAATGTCTCTGTTTCTAATTATCTGCACACTTACGCTGGTTTTGTGTGTCAAGCTGTATCATTTGAATAACTTTGGGAAAGCAGCACCGAGAAACTCCGAGATTTCAAAGGTAATGGTTACAATCTTCCTGATTTATTTATTTCTTCTTTTCAGGCCAATAAATTAGCACTTCTCGACATTCTGATTGTCGCTATTTTCGATATTCTCCCAGAAGTTTTCGTGGCAAAGTTCCCAGAGACACTGAACTTTCAAAACGTCGGACCCTTCAATGCGTTTTTCAAGTTGACTGGATATGCGATCGAAAGTGTTCTCGTGGTCAGGACACTGATGAAACGATACGACGTGGCACCGAACAACAGTAAAAATTCAAAGTTTTCGAAAAGTATTTCCAGTAGTTGAATAAAACCTTTGCTGAAAAAAACTTTTCTCTCTGGCTGAGTGGCAGCCTTGTCAAAGCTTTTTCACTAAATTGGAAAATTTATTAAAATCAAAGACACTTCAGTTAACCGCAACAAAGGAAGCCGTCGTCGACCACATCGTGATGTCCTTCGGAGCAGATCGTCGGGCCGGCGGAGGTTTCTTCGGTCGGACCATCCTCCAGATTCCAGGGACGATGTGCATCAAATTGTTCACGGCGCCTTGGGTGCAGATCATCAGAAGGTAGTAGATGCCGTTCTCTGAAAAAGGAAGAGTTGTTCTTGTTGGCACGCGTGTCTTAACCTGGAAGAGGAACATCAGCGTAGAAAAGGGCAGAGATGATTCCGACGGGAATGATGATGAAGATGATGTAGACAAAGGCCTGAATACTCTAATCTCTCTTTGCAAGATGCCCTCTCTTGCCTGATAAATCAGATAAATCGTGAAGTTCCTCTGCATAATCAGAGTCTCCCGTGATACCACTTTTCTGGACGCGTAGATCATCAGAAGACACGTGGATACGCTGACAACACCGGTCACAACACAGAAGATTCCAAAAAAGAGAGAGGTGAAATAGGGGAGGTAGATGTTCCAACGACGGGGATCCGCAATGAACATGTCAGGGCACAGCACAATCGGATTGTTGAAGAACTAGGACAGATCATTGAAGAAGCTGAAACAGATTGGAGTCGCTCACCTCGTAGGCTTCTTTTCTGAACCCTTCCAGCTCAAATTCCAGTTCCAGAGCTGGCAAGATAGCCACGGCCGTCAGAATCATCATGACGTAACAGAACATAAACATTCCTCGGATGACTTTCACGACAAGCTCGTACTTTTTCGTGAATCTCAGATCGGATAGAGATGTCAGCTGATGCTGGATCAGTTGGATGATTGTCAAGGCAACCACTGGAAGATTGGTCTTTTGAACGAGTGTCTAGTTGTATAATTACACTTACGAATGACGCAATGAGTCATGAGAACCAACGGAAGAGCAACGTTCATTTGGTAAGTCGCCAGAAGGCCCATCATGTAGTAACCGGGGATAGGAGAGATCAGAATGGGACACACGATGTCGGAGAGCAGGAAGATGAACACGAAATTGCTGGAAAACAAAAGGTTGGAGGTTTTCGGCAACTTTTATTTACATGGCTATCTGTCGAAAATACTGCGCTTTCACCGCTTTGACCATTTTCGATTTGCTTTTCCATATCAGCAGAGCGGCGATGAGGTAGTTGGGGAAGCAGATGATCGGAGATATTCGGAAGAGAAGGAACGGTACGGAGGAGTGAAGATGCTCCAGGGAGCAGCTCTCGACGGATTCATTGACCATAGAAGACGTCAGCTATCGAACCGGATATCAAGTGATAATGAACCTCATTCCAAGTGTTTATGAGGATTAATTTGGAACCGGTAAATAAGGAATCCCGCGAGAATTGGTGAGCTTTGATGAGGAAAAATATGAAAAAGTGAGTGGAGAAGAAGAGAAGAGTGAGTGGGGATGACGAGGGTAGCAATTACTGACGGAGGAGATCACTGGTTAGGAGTGGCATTTAGAGGTGGAATCTATGACATATCAGGGAAGAAGAGAAAGATCAAAACTTTTGGAGGGGAAGAAAACAAAGTAAGAAAAAGGGAGAAGATCCTTTCAAACAACTAACTTCAAATCTTCATGAGTTCGTACATGGGACAATGTGCTTCGTACAGATCATAAATCATTGATATTTCTCTAGATTCTTGTAAGATACTGAACATCCTCTGCACCGACTGCAGCACCATCATGACTTCTCCGACCCTCATGCACGGATCCTCGTTCCGTCGGACCGTCTTCTCGTAGTTAGTCAGTTCTGCAATCAGTTGTTTTCGTAGCTGACTGCACAATTCGATGCATTCATCCGATTGGTTTTGAGGCCCTGCAACATATGAAACCACTAGCATAAAGAAACACTATTGTCGCCTACCAAAATCCCAATAAACCAAAGCAGCGAGAAGAAGGAATTCGGGAAGTTCGAGTTTCACTTTCTTCAAATCGTGTAATGCGTTCTTAACCATCACCCAATAAGGTTTGAGCAGCCTGGAATGTGTGTTTGTAGTTCTCAAAGTTTTTCTGGTAAGCCTTACTTTGATGCATTTTTAGCTATTTTCTCATTTGTAACATTTGGAACTCCATAGAGTTTGTCGAGGTTTTCGACATCAATGAAATCTCCGTTCGGTAAGATCCACACATCGCATTCTGAACGACTCGGTCGTATTCTTGAAATCTTTGAAAGAAACTGACCCACTGACCGATAAGCGCATTCAAAGATGAGAAATGGAACCATGAAATGAGGGAACAACCATTGATGATATTCCGATTTCATGTTTTTTTGGCTTGTAAAGAATGGAATTATGTGCTCATAAACCAAATTATTATCAATAACACTGATTTCATTGATCTTTGCGTAATTGCAGTATTCGGGCTTCCGATTTTCCTGGAAAAATGTTTTTCTAGAAATCTGAAGGAACTTCCGTACCTCGAGTCGGAATGCAATGTTTCTCGTAGATAAAAGTTTGTCGTAAGAATTCTCAAGTTGTTTCAGAAGACTAACTGACTGCGGGACCATTTCCAGCTGCATCGTCTTGATCGGCGTCCGGGACATCACCAGAGATGTCTTCATTCCGATGTTCAGACACTGATCAAACCGACAACTTTGGCAGAGCTTTCGGAGAGATTCGTTCTTTAGTTCGCACTTTCCCGAGCATCGCCTGATTGGAATCTGTTTGTCAGCGACTTTGCGTCGGAAGAATGCAGCACAGCCTCTGGGAGAACAACTGTGGAATCTGAGGAATCTCTCAACAAACCTGCAAGACATTGCTCCGAAATGAAGGAAATCCGCGACTTTTCTGCACACACCACAAATCTGATCGAAAGAAGATGGCTCCATACTGGAATGGAATAAATGTGTCAGAGCAGGAGACAAGTTGCGTTCTCAGAGAAAATAGTGTTTTTCTGGTGTTTCAGAGGCCACAATATATGAAATGTCTATGTGCGACAACAAGAAAAGAGAAGAGACGCAGATGGAGAGAAAAAGGAATCGGAACGAAACGGAGAGAAGAGAAACATACGGATATGGGGACAGGAAGCCATGTCTCGTGGTAACGACCGATCAGAATGTTTAATGTTATGGTGACGTGAGATGGAATGAGACGTTCAACGAACCAAATAACACTTTATGCACAATTCAAATCTTCATAAGCTCGAAAAAATGAGGATGTGTTTCGTACAAGTCGTAAGCCATTGAAACCTCCTTCGTTTCCCGTAAAACATTGAATGCCTTCTGTACAGTGTGGAGTATTATCATGATGTTTGCAATCCTCATGCAGTGATCTTCGTCTCTTCGCACTGTCTTCTCGTAATTTGTGAGCTCTTCGAGTACTTCCGACCGTTTCCGTTTACATATTTCGATGCACTCGTCTGTCTGATCCCGAAAACCTGAAGTCAAGATTGTATCTCACAAAAACAAGTTCAAGCTTACCGAAATCCCAATAGATCAACGCAGAAAGCAGCAGAAACTCCGGGAGTTCCAGTTGCAGCTCTTTCATGTCTTGACCCAATGTCTTTTGATTCTGTTTCCAGTATGGCTCAAAGAGTCTAAAAATCGAATGTTCGTCGGAACTCTTCAGAAGAAAACTTACGAAGTTGCGTATTTCCCTATTTTGTCATCAACATTGTCGGGAATCTGATAGAGTCGGTCGAGCTGTTCAACGTCCACAAAGTCACCGTTTCCCAGAATCCAGTAGTCAGTTTCTGAAATGTTGGCCTAAAATTTTGTGTCTCGTAACGGAAAACTCACGACAAGACCTGAAAGATCCTTCGAAAAGCATGAAGGGAATCATGAAATTCGGGAGAAGAACCTTGTTGTGATCATTGTCTTTACCCATTTGATCTCGGTAAAAAGGCAAAATGTGCTGGACGATCAAATCGATTTCAATCAAATGAACTTCATTCAAGGTTTTGTAATTGCAGAATTGCGGAGCTCGGTTTTCCTGAAAAGTTATGGCGTTCTGGAAACTGACTGTGAAAGTAATAAAAACGTACATCTAACCGGAATGCTTTCCTTCGTGCCTCCAGAAAGTTTCCATAAGCAGTTCCGAGTTGTTCCAACAGACTTTTTGGCCCTGAAGTTGTTGGGACATCACTACTTCTGGCCGAAATCCGTGAAATGACTGCCGATGGTTGCATTCCGATCATCAGACACTTGTCAAACCGACAGCTTTGACAGAGTCTTCTGAGGATCGGATTGGTTGTGCTGCATTGACCGGCACACCGTCTCATCGGAACTTGATTGCTGGCAACTTTTCGACGGAAGAAAGCTGCACATGCCCTGAACATCGGAGTATTCATCCTCGCATTTTAAATTGACAAACCTGCAAGAAACTCCTCCAAAGTGAACGGAATCCGCAATTTCGTGGCAAACTCCACATTGTTGAGCATAAGAGGAAGATGCCATTTCGAGCCAAGTTCCAGAAAATCAATAGAAATGAAAAGATAGGAACTGGCGTCAAAGACAAAGTAAATATTAGACCAATGTACTGCACTTTGAAAAGACCAGCGGCCGGGAGAGAGAGTATTGCGGAGTACGGTGAAAGGAAGAGACGCAGAGAAGTTGAGGAAGTCGGAATAACACGCGGAAACGAAGAAACAAAATGTGAAACAGAGATTAGAAGATGAAGAGATAGAGACGAGAAACAAGTTCTCGGGTTGAATAGACACAGATTCAGGTGTGATAGACTGGTGATTCAGTAATTATTTCTTTATTTACAAGATGAAACAGGTAACAACTAAACATAGCAACCCAAGTTCCTAGTGAAATAGGGTTCAGTGGCAAAATGGAAAGTGAACGGTTTCATGATGGAACCGGAGTGATACAGTCCGTCAGAGTGTCGGCAGATCAAAGTTGCGTTCTTAGGGAGCTGGAATATTCGGATATAATGAGAGTATTCATCACTTCCACTTACTTTGCACTTCCTCGTGTTGACACATTGTCCCTTTCCAGATCTCTGATTCGAAAGACATTCCTTCAAGGCAACCGAGTAAAAGTCTTCTGTCGGAGCAGTCTTTGCCAACTTCTGCAGTGAAGGCAAACTCATTGTTCTGAAAAGTTACAGATTCCCTTTGAAATGCGTTATGTTCACATACAGTTCAATGTCCTTCTCTATAGATTCTAACTGTTCTTCCGTCAAAAATTTCAAATCAGGGGACATCGGGTTCATTGGGATTTCCATGGTTCGATTATCAGAACTATTCACAACCTGGAAAAGTGAATATGTTCCAGGTCTCTAATACAAACCTACCATTTCCATCTGCTTGAAGTTCAAAACAGCATTCGTAGTGATCTCTTTCCTTCTCATAAACAATGGCTCATCTTGAGTCTGAGTCAAGAAAATAGGTCGAATGTCGGCTTGTGTCGAGTAGTGTGTCCACGTGGAGTTGTATCTTTCAGGTCTCACAATCACTCTTCCCAGCTTAGCAGTGTTCAGGATGCTGGATTTCCCAATAAATTGCGCAAGGCTTTGTTGAGATGGGTCACTAGCTGGAATATATTTATTCGTGAAGAACTGCGAACAGAAAACCCACACTTCTCGGACTGTTGCTCTATAACTTTGTAGTATAATGCACTGACGAGCAGACTTTGTTCGTATTCTTTCTCGAATTCCTCGTAATAAGTGTTGGCATTCACTGGGAACAACAAGTCCTCTATCTCCATGAATCCCACGAACTGAGCGACTTCTTTGTACTGCAGGAGGCAGTCCGTGTAAGCTGCAGCTGGATTCCGGAGTTCTGTTCGGAAGTTCGGGTCGGGGAACGGCTTCTCGACCTGGGAGAACTTCATGACAATCCACGCCTGCAGGGTCAGCATCTCGTGTTCCTCGAGTTCTTTGGCCAGTTGATAGTAATACTCCACGAGAGTGGTCATGTACACATGCAGATGGGCTCCGTAGTGCTTTGAGACGTGGAGTTGCATCAGAAGAGATTGCCACTGCTCTGCTGCAAAGAGAGGGGCGATGCAGAAGACGACGGGTTTCGGAGAGGACTGTTTCGGTTCCATGATAGGCAGTACAAACAGTCCGTCTCTTGTCTCGAATTCCAGCTTTGACATGTGGTTGAGAGTGTTCGTCGTGATGAGAACTGACGTGTACTCGCAACTTTCATCTGGATCGTGTTCTCTGAAAATAACTGTCTGATAAACACTTTGGGTCTCATACTCACGTAGTGATAATCCCGTCAGTAACGAATCTATTGGTCGAGTTGGTGCCGACTATTTTGATTTTGAACTTGTTTAGGTCAGTCACAGCTTCCTTGCTCATAGTGGCCACAATGGCAATGGCGTTTTCTCCGAGGCTGAAGACGTTAATTCGAGAATGTCTCAGTTCTTGAAACTTACGATTTGGAGTTTTCAAAGTAGTATGAGGAGTGCACGAAGGCATTCGTCTTCTCCAGTTCCATGTAACTCATTTCTGTGTAGAAGTCTAACACCAGTATTTCTTTGTGAAATCGGAATTGCAAAAAGTTGATAAACACAAAAATAATAGTCACTGCAGCGAGTATCTTTGCCCATGGAAGCCGCAGTTGAGCTGTTTTTTGTTTCCATTGGAACTTGGGCATTGTGGGGGGAAAACGGAAAGGATCTAATGCTGCTGTGGAACAAATTGGCCGAGGTGAAAACAGAGTGAAGCCCAGGAATACGGCAGAACAGGTGCAGATTGGGATCTTGGCGAAGGGATGGAATCGCAGCACAAACGGATCAAAAATTTGCTGGAGATTTTGATCAAATGGTAGCCGACGGAAGATACGGGCATACTGACGGAACTTTCGATTCTCTGCGAAACATTCGGAATCATCTTGATCATCGTAGCCATTGAGAAAGAAACAAATGATTAATGAAGTTTTATTTTGAAAGCTAAGAAGGACCTGACAGTAAGAGAGATGACCTAGTTGATGTTACTGATAACAACCGATATCACTGGAGAAGAATGCATCAGACGCGTAATGATAAGTTATCGGCCACATCTTCGGACCAGAATGATACGTGGCATCGGAGTGGATACACGGAAGATCGTCTCGTTGCGGGAGCTCACAGCTGAAGGCGTTGACGCAAGTTATGTCGTTGTAGAGGAAGGCAGTGTCACGGATGTGATAGAAGGACTCGTTGTAGCACTTGAACACGATTGGCATGTAGTAGTCGTCCTTCGGGAGAGTGGAGGACAGTTGAGAGATCTGCTCCATGGACAACATTCTGAAAATCGAAAGATATTTGTTCATACTGTAGTTCAGATCACTCTCACCTTCTCAGGTCGGAATCGATCTCTGCAAGATGTGCTTCACTGATCAACTGTGTGATATTGTCTCCCGGATTCACAGGAATCGATCCGTCCCTCACGTCCGTCAGATTCACCCAATCCATTTTTTTCAAGTGGAACATTCCGTTGTATTTCACAATCTTCCTCTCCATGTAGAACGGTTCGCTTTGCGTTGGAGCCAGATAAATCGGCTGTTTATCTGAGTTTCTTGAGTAGTGACTCCACGTGGAATTCATTCGTTCAGGACGGAAAAATGACTTTCCAGTGTCTTTTGTTGGGAGACGTCGGGCGTTTTTCACAATTGCAGATATGCTCTGGTCCTCTAATCCGGCTACTTTGATTGTGTGGAAATCGAGTTTTCCGTAGCTGAGCGCACTTATAATCCAACTGCCAGAGTATTCCCTTTCGAATTCTTCATAGTAAGACTCTGCATTGTTCGGAATCAAAATGTCGTCCATGTCGAGAACTCCCACGAAACTGACCGCTTCCTTGTACATCAGAAGACAGTCCGTGTGAGCAGCTGCCTGGTTTCTCAGCTCAACGTTCCGATTTGGCTCCAAGAATGGTCCATCTGTTTCTGAGAACTTGATGGTCAGCCACGGCTCAACAGAGACCAAGCCAAGTTTCTCGTACTCGCTTATCAGTTTGTAGTACGACTCGACCATGGATACAATGTAAAGTTGCAGATGAGCTCCGTATCTGGAATGTAAACAGTCTGTTTCTGTTGCTACTACACTCCCTGAAACATACCGTTTCGAGATGTGGTACTGGACAAGGAAAGTTTGCCACTGTTCAGCCGCAAATTGGGGAGAAACACAGAAAACGACAGGCTTCGGAGCATGGTACTTGGCCTTCTTGAACGGAATCTCCATCATCACACCTTCCGCTTCAATTTCCAGAGTTCTCATGTTTTCTAACAAATTGGTCTGTGCCGTGATAAGCAAGTAATCACATCGGTCATTGAGCAAGTGTTCACTGAAATGGGAAAGCAAGAACTTTATGAGGGCCATCCAACTAACGTAGTAAGAGTAGCTTCCTTCTTCCATCTGGCTGTTCGGTTTGTTCCAATCATGTTGATAGTTAAATCAGTTATTGTAGGAACCGTTCGCTTATTCATCGTAGTCACCATTGCAATCGCATTTTGGCCGAGTCTGGAAACTGTTTTTTCAAGATTAATATAATGGAAAACTTACGATTTGGATACTGGATAGTAGTAGACAGAATGAATGAAGGTATGTGTTTCCTGGAGAATTGGGATAGGTTCTTCCTGAGTTGATCTGAAATGCTCATATCATCAGAGTATGTATTCAAACCAATCGACTCACACAACAACTTGAACAGCCTTCTCGAAGAACACAGAATACAGGAATATCCGGAACAAAAAGTACAAAATGAGGAGAAAAACGGATGCTTTGAGTATCCGGAACGGGTGCATTTTGTATCGAAACTTCTCATAATTCAGAAGACTGTAGGGTATCTGGTAGAGGTAAGCCGGCAGTTCTTTCATTCCGAAGAAACAGTGAAAGAAGCGAATCAAAAGGTGAGAGGCGGCTTGTGTCCTGCGGATCCACTGCAAATCAGATAAGTCCGCGTTTTCCTGTTCCGTGGATCATCCACCGCTTCTTCTCTGGCATATCGAAATGTGGTCCGATAGAAGATCAGAAGCATCGCATCTCCGTCGCCGTCTGGCGAATCTGTTCGAAATCTACTCTAGTGACGTCGCAATCCGGCATCATTATTCACTTTCCACACTGTTTTCTTCAATGACTTTTTGTTCTTGTTCTATTCAAGATCCAAGCTACGTATGCGATGTGACATTAAGATAAACACTGGAAAGTTTTGCTTTGATTCGTTTATTCGGGGGTTCAATAAGGAGTCTTCACTTCTGCTTGGCGAAATGAGCCTCGAACTCTTTCTTCTTACTCTCAAGGAGAGCTCCAAGGGCAGCTTGATCTTCAGTCGATTGGGTCTTGATGTAGGTGTCGATTTCGGACATCATCTTGAAAAAGTCAAAGAACATGTCCTGCGGACTCTTGGTCACTCCTTCCGGAAGTTGGGTTGGGGCGAATTTACCCATGATGTTCACAATTCCGTCAGCAGCACCAGAAGATATTCCAGCGGCCAACAGTTCAGATTTCACTTTGTCAGCTGAAACGCTCAACTTTCTATTGAAAACTTGTAGTGGTCCGTACCTTCCGACTGCGAAACGACGAGAGCACAGAGAAGAGAAGAGAGGATGAGAGCCTTGAACATGTTGAAGGATGATGGTTGAGGAAGGGCCTCATTCTCTCTTTATACCGTTACCAGTAGCACAAAACACGATGTGGGAGGGCGATTTGAAACACACAAAGCTATGAAATGCAATTGTGTGTCTAAATTTCACCTCCCACTTCGTGTCTTTTATGCATGTGTCATCTCGTTTGCTGCATAAAGTGAGTCTATGTATTGAATAAGATGAACATCTTCATTGTATGTGACAAAGAGTATAACTTTATTATCACTCAAAGAGTAGTGGTTTCAGTCAGCACAGCGAACACTTGCAGCTGCGGAGCCGAACTTGGCAGGCGATCCGCGTCGACAGCGGTTCCGACGCGGTATGGTTTCGGGGCGCCTGCAACAAATTTATGAATTGAAACTGTTTCCGAGATCTTACAGCGGTTGAAAGCATTTATGATTTTAGATCTGACGAATCTGTGTGCAAAGATGAACACGATGGTGGATGCGGTTCCATGGTGGGCAATGAAGAAGAGGATCGTCAGGGAAACTGGAACGAGGTTGTGAGAAAATGAACATTGGTTTGAAGACTTACTAGACTCACTGCCGGGTGCTTTTACTGCCAGGAAAATGACGGGAAGGAAGAGAAGGAAGACGAAGAGAAGGGTTACTTGGACTCCGATCAGGATGAGGAAACCGTTCTGGATTTTATAGACTTTCTTCGACAGTCTCTGCTTGGATTCTCTGAGAACGTGATGGGCAGCAGCCAGATATCCGATGGAGAATATCAAGAAAGTGATGAGAAGGAAGACGATGACGACGATGGAGATGTACAGACGCCACGAGTCGGTGTCCATGTAGAAGAAGAACGAGCAGGAGACGTTCTTGGCTTTGCTCTGCAACATTCAAGATACTTGTAACCTTCTTTTCTGAAGATTTACTTTGAGAGCAGCTTCTCGCAGTCTTGTCTGATCTTCCGAGTTCGCGAAACCAAGGAGTAGAAGAAGGGTCCAGAACGAGAAAAGAATGAAGAAGTAGAGAACTTTGAGAAGCGTCGAAACCATCCACAGCATCTTCTTTTCGTCATTGCACGCATTCGAAGTGAATCTCTGAATAGTCTCGCAACGGGTGTTGATCACTTGGATCAGGAAGAAGAGCATGACTGGAAGGCAAGTTTCGAAATTCGGTTTTTCTGAAGTTCACTCACTGATGTGACAGAAAATCGGAAGAATAACTGCCCAAATCGGATTCAATGAATCGAATATTTGAAGGAATCCGGTAGTTCGGAAGCCCCATGTTGGCGTTTGAATGGCGGGTGCAAAGCCAGAGATGAGGAACACAAGACTCACGAACTTACTATAACAAAGCAATTGGCAAAGTCAAGTACGTGCACAGCTCACCTAATCAAGAAATATGCATAGGCTCTCTTCGACGGCTGCATGTGCTTGCTTGACTTCAGAGCCAGTATGTAACCAGCGAAGGCGAACACGGGAATAACTGCCAGCGGAGAAAACTTTGAAATCGTCAAGATAGCCGGGTTCTGGTCATTCGGGTCGCATTCGGAAGACATTTTGATATTGAATAGTTGGAAACCAGGCTGCATTCAAACGGAGAGAAGCGGAAGTGAATCCAATTTCCTGCAGGAAAACGAGGATTTGACAGAAGATTTCAGGAGCGAATTTGTATGAATACAATCATCCCGGAAGTGCGAACGGATCAGTGTGATAAGAGAAATTGTGCTTTGTGGAATGGCACGAAGAAGGGGAAGGGGTGGGAAGTACATTCCGAGGTTGAGACTTATTCCTGGGCCGTGGGAGACTGATCTCTGAGACAATGTCAGCGGACAAGTTCATGTAACCTGTCGACGTGACGAACCGAGAATAGGTCGAAGGACAAGAAGTCCAGTTCGTTTATTCCAAACCGCAAAGAGTAATGAAAGTTTTCAGGGAGCATTCTGGAGTTCAGCATCAAAAAGTAACCAAGGTAATCTTGAGTGAGGGAGAAAGAGGGAAAAGTTATTATGAACAAGCGTGAGAGTGTTGTGTGACTTTTCGCATCGAAAACCAATCAGAGTTTCTCCTGCTCGGTCACTTTGATTTCCCAGGTCTCCTCCGACTTCTTGACTTCTCCATCTGGTTTCAGAGCGACTTGAGGGGACTGGCGTCTCATAAGAGATTCTATCAGCATTTTCTCAAGTCTGGAAATAGTATAAGTAGAGGGTTACAAAAAATTAATGCTTACTTCAAAGTGGAGACTTCAAAAAGACAACTCCAAAAGAATGCTGCCACGTAAGAGAGAGCAGTTGCTGGAATGGCGTAGTAACAGTACTGAAACAGATGATAAAGACAAGCATCTAAATTTGTGAAATACTTACAACTTGCCAAATATTGAAGTAGTGAAGAGGTCGATCTCCGACGTTCATAAAGTAGTACAACACTAACCAATGAACGATGTAAGCACAATAAGAAAGTCTTCCGAATGGCTGCCAGATCGGATGTGACATGAATGAGTTTATAGGACCTCCCCATCCAAAATGATTGGCAATGATAACCCAGGACACCGCGATAGCCCATCCGATTCTCGAGAAGTTGTAGAAGGTGGCTTTAGAGAAGTTGCTGAAACAACGGATTATCTCTTGTCTCTTCCTGTTCCCATACCTCCAATAGGATCCCTTATCATAATCATAGTTCGAGAACAAACACGCGAATGCAATACCAAAAGCCACCAACCAACACACAACGGAAATCGCCCAGTTCAACCGGATCGGCCGTTTTCCGAAAGTTGCAATGACGTATCCAGTGAGCAGTCCAATCAAGTACGGAGTGCATCGGATCCACGGTCTTTGGTAGAGAATGTCCGAAAACTTTCCGCTTGTACTAGAAAGAAACATGTCATGATGGGGAATGACTTTGTAACTTACTCGGGGAAAAAGGAGTCAGCCGGCATGTCATAGATTCCATAGAGAATGTAGACTGCGACGACACTGCCCACGCATCCGGCAACAATTACCGCCGTTCCTGGAAGTAAAGTTACAATTGGAATTGTGTGACTTCTTTACCTGCTGCAAAAGAAAAGTAAAGTGCAATAAGGACCACGGGGGCGAAGATGTACATTTGGGTGTCCACTGCCAGGTACCACGAGATGCCATAGCATGTTGACTTCTGGTCGTCGAAGTTGTTGATGTACAACAGATTCTTCCACCAGTGATGCTTACAATCTTCTGTCTCTCGGGCTAGCACATCTTCAAAACGGGAATGTGGTTGGGGACTTCCGTTTTGAACTCACTGTAAAGAATGCATTGTACGGACCCTGAATATAAACTCCGTAGACCACAAAGAAGCCGACGAAAAGCATGTAGGGAGGGGTGAGACGGAGGTATCGGTGCTCGTAGAACAGGATCCACGTGATGGGACTCTTCATTGTGGACGGCTTCGGGCGTTGCTGAAGTTGAGGGGGTTTGAGGAAAGAGAGTAAGAGCAAACCCACTTTGAAAAACAGGTAGGCTACTACAATCCCTGACAAGAGGAAAAACGTGTCCACAGAAAGAATCGCGTTGAGCATAATGTGATTCCAGAAGTGATTTCCGACGGTAGTCAATGGAAGGGTCGTATCTGAATCGTGTTCCTCATTACATTTGCTTCAGAACAATCAGTCGAACCTGCTAGCAAGAAGTAAACAAGCGAATGTCCAGCGACAACCCAAGACATCGAGAATGCTCTGATGCAGTTTTGATGAATCCCGGTTTCTGTTCTTTCACTGACAGAATTTGACCGGCATTTGTCCAAAAAGAAAAAGCCAAAAGGATTTTCAACCCGATATTCTTCTCTTTGTCACTTGTTTTTTCATGAACAGTTTCTCGTACAAAGTCAAGTACCGTCGCGACAATTGCAATAACAACCATAACAATCATGAAGATTCTGAAGGCTCCAACTGATAAGCTGATAACAGAAGACACCTACGTGAATCCCCAGAATGCCGAATCCTTCTCCACATCTCGATGAACACAAAATGCAGCTTTGGCGGTGAAAATCTTGGAACCGAGCTGGTTATAGAGAATCGGGAGGTCCTGAAATGAAACATTGGTTTCTTCCAGTAATCTGAACCTCACTTGATGCTTGCAAGACCTCGGCATGCACACTGCTGACATGTAGGGCAGAGATGACTCAAAAGGCAATTTCTTCTTTGCTACCAGAGCCATGTAGCAGTAATTAGTCTTGTACTTGATCCCACTGATTCGTTCGCATTCTTGATAACTTCCTTCAAAAGTATTGGCCAATTCCAAGAGCCCTGGTTCAGCAAGCCGACCGAAAGCGTCGAGTTCTGAATAATTGCTGGTTCAACTGAAACTTATTTAGATACTTACGTTGAACTGCGAACAGGTTCTCTTCCAGAACTTTCGAATCACATTTTCCAGTTGCCAAGCACACTTCCGATGCCAGAACAAACTTCTCCAGTGAGTGCAGCCATAGTTTCGTGTCTTTTGTACAGTCAGCAGATACTCCCGTGTAGTTCAGAAAGTGGACAGAGGGGAGGATCAGATCCTGAAAAAAACAGATATGATTTGAAATCTGGAGAAAACTAACCTGCCAATCTGATTGACTGGCCGCTGACCCTAGGACAAGGCAAGAAAGACTCAAAACAACCGAAGCACAGATCATTTTGATGCATTTTCCTGGTTTCAGACAGTACTTTATAGGTGTCAGACTGCTGATAAATCATCTTCCCCCGCTGATAAGAACTCCAAGTTTGGGACTGGCAGACTAATACCTCAAGTGTGAATCGGGTGTAAAATTGCACAACTCGAAGAAATTGTGATCAAGTACAAATTTTTGAAGGTGCAAAGTGTTTCAGTTTCATTTTCACGGACAGTTTTAGAGTCTCAGTGAGGCGCCTGTCTCCTATACTTTTAAAACGTTTGAGTGCTTGACAGCTTCTATTTTCTACATTTTTCGTACTTGTGGCAAATATTTATATCTGTCAAATGAACGGTTCAGATATCTTTCTCTGCTGAAAAGCAAGAAGTAAGTTTTACTTGAAAGATACAAATTATTATGAACAAGTGTGAGAGTGTTGTGTGACTTTTCGCATCGAAAACCAATCAGAGTTTCTCTTGCTCCGTCACTTTGATTTCCCAGGTCTCCTCCGACTTCCTGACTTCTCCATCTGATTTTGGAGCGACTTGAGGGGCCTGGCGACTCATAAGAGCTTCTATCAGCATTTTCTCAAGTCTGGAAATGGAAAAATTATGAGTTTCAAAAAGTTATTGCTTACTTCAAAGTAGAGACTTCAAAAAGACAGCTCCAAAAGAAAGCAGCGACGTAAGAGAGAACAGTTGCCGGAATGGCGTAGTAGCAGTACTGAATAGTGTCATAATGATTTCGGTGATAACACACAGACAAACTCACAACTTGCCAGATATTGTAGTAGTGCAAGGGCCGATCTCCAACATTCAAAAAGTAGTACAAGACCATCCAGTGAACAATGTAGGCACAATAGGAAAGTCTTCCGAATGGCTGCCAGATCGGATGGGACATGAATGAGTTTATAGGACCACCCCATCCAAAATGATTGGCAATAATGACCCACGAAACCGCGATAGCCCATCCGATTCTCGAGAAGTTGTAGAAAGTGGCTTTAGAGAAGTTTCTGAAAACTGATAATTTGTCTCTCGTCTCCTTTTTCTTGCTTACCCCCAGTGGGATCCCTTATCATAATCATAGTTCGAGAACAAACACGCGAATCCAATTCCAAATGCGACCAACCAACACACAACGGAAATCGCCCAGTTCAACCGAATCGGCCGTTTTCCGAAAGTCGCGATGACGTATCCAGTGAGCAGTCCTATCAAGTACGGAGTGCATCGGATCCACGGTCTTTGGTACAGCACGTTTGTGAACTGTCCACTCTCACTAAAGAAAAAGGTATAAACATGTCAAGGTGCTTTAGTCGCGGTCTGACTTCGACTCGAGACCTAGTTCATTCGAAAGAGCATGGTCGATTTCCTATAGTGAACTGACCTCACTTTTTCCCAAGAAGTCCTCATTTTCGAGAACGGAGCCTCCAAAGTCCGAAATAGTGCTAATTTTCCAGTGCATTTATTGACCTACCGAGAAAAAGGGGGCCCCAGTGCTATTTTGCACTGGGGTTCCTCACTGTTTTTGAGTTCGGAGGCTCTGTTCTCGAAAATGAGGACTTCTTGGGAAAAATTGAGGTCAGTTCACTATAGGAAATCGACCATGCTCTTTCGAATGAGCTAGGTCTCGAGTCGAAGTCAGACCGCGACTAAAACACCTTCACATGTGAGAAAGAGAGAAAGGTTTTTCGGCTCACTCATTATGATAAGAGTCAGCGGACATGTTGTCGTAAACTCCGTAGAGCACGTAGACGGTGATGACACTTCCCACGCATCCTGCCACTATTATGGCCGTCCCTGGAAAACAAAAAAATTGCAAGTAGATCTCTATAACTTTCTGACCTGCTGCGAATGAAAAGTACAGTGCAATGAGAACCACAGGAGCAAAGAGATACAGTTGAGTATCTACTGCCAAGTACCAAGTGACTCCGTAACATGTTGTTTTTTGATCCAAATCGAAGTTGTTGATGTAGAGCAGATTCCTCCACCAGTTGTGTTTACAAGCATCCGTCTGTCGAATGAGAACATCTGAAAAGCAATCGTTTTGTTTGCCAAGTTGGTGTTCAAGACATACTGTACATCGATGCGGCATATGGTCCTTGGATGTAGGCACCGTAAACGACGAAAAAACCGACGAAAAGCATGTAAGGAGGGGTGAGACGGAGATATCGGTGCACGTAGAAGAGGATCCACGTGATGGGACTCTTCATTGTGGAGGGCTTTGGGCGTTGCTGAAGTTGATGGGGTTCGATGAGAAAGAGTAAAAGCAAACTCACTTTGAAAAACAAATAAGCCACTACGATTCCCGACAAGAGGAAGAACGTGTCTACTGAAAAAGGAGCGTTGAGCATCAAATGGTTCCAGAAATGCTTTCCAACTGAAGCCAGGGGAAGCGTCGTGTCTGGAAACTACTGTTCAAAGAGCTTTTGAAAGAATGTGTCTACCCGCAAACAAGAAATACATGAGAGCGTGTCCCGCGACAACCCAAGACATCGAGAATGCTCTGATGCAGTCCAATGATTTGATGAATCCCGGTTTCTGTTCTTTTACTGACAGAATCTGACCGGCATTTGTCCAAAAGGAGAAAGCTAGCAGGATTTTCAGACCGATATTTTTTTCCTTGTCACTTGTTCTTTCATAAACAGTTTCTCTTACAAAGTCTAGCACTGTCGCAATGAATGCAATGACAACCATGACAATCAGGAAGATTCTGAAGACTCCAACTGATAAGTTGATAACAGAAGACACCTACGTGAATCCCCAGAATGCCGAATCCTTCTCCACATCTCGATGAACACAAAATGCAGCTCTGGCTTTGAATATCTTTGAACCAAGTTGATTATAAAGAATCGGGAGGTCCTAAAGTAGAACACTGAGTTTTGTAAACAGGTTGGATCTTACCCTATGCTTACAAGATCTCGGCATACAAACTGCTGACATGTAGGGCAGGGATGACTCAAAAGGCAATTTTTTCTTTGGCAGCAGGGCCATGTAGCAGTAGTTTGTGTCGTATTTGATTCCACTGATCCGCTCACACTCCTGATAGTTTCCTTCGAAAGTGTTGGCCAACTCAAGCAGACCAGGTTCGGCAAGCCGACCGAAAGCGTCGAGTTCTGAAAAGATATGATTACGAATAAAAAGCGGTATGAAACATACGTTGAACTGCAAACAGGTTCTCTTCCAGAACTTTTGAATCACATTTTCCAGCTAAGCACGCTTCAGAAGCGAGAACAAACTTTTCGAGTGAGCTGAGCCATAGTTTTGTGTCTTTCGTACATGCAGCGGATACTCCAGTGTAGTTCAGAAAGTGGACAGATGGGAGGATCAGGTCCTGATGAAAACAGAAATAATGAATTAAATCAATGAATCGCTTACCTGCCAGTCCGATTCACTGGCCGCCGTGCCCAAAAAAAGACAGAAAAGACTCAAAAGAATAGGACTACAGTTCATTTTGATTCATTGTCCTGGTTTGAAACAGTCCTTTATAGGTGTCAAACTGCTGATAAATCATCTTCCCCTTGCTGATAAGAACTCCAAGTTCAGGGCGCACAGACTATTAGTAGAGAAACCTGAAGGTAAGCTGTTCCAAATCGAATGAGTTTTGACAGGTTCGATCTTTTCGACAGTGCCAATCACTCTGCTTCGTTTGCGAACCCAAAAGAAGTCGGGAAGGTCCATTTGGAAGTTTCTTGATTTCTGACAGCATTTCTGATTTAGTGACTGACGTTTCTTATCAGTAAAAAGAAGGACGATTATTTATAAAATGATGGGTGTGATCTTTTGAAAAAAATGATTCACAGTCTAGAAACCGTGTTGGAAATGTAGTTTTTTTCATTCATTGTTGCTAAACGGGGCTCGTGGACTGTGTTCTTTTTCTTTCATATTCGATACCTTTTTCACATGTTTTTGTGAAAATCTCTTATTTGGCATAAGACCCAATTTTCCTCCGAAGCTTCCAGATTTCAATGGAAACATGTCAGCCGACTGTATTTGTCCGGGAAAACAAGCTACAGTACCCCTTGTCTAGCCTTCAGAATAACAAAATTATTATTCCGAAATCGGCATGATGGTCTCTCAGACGAGATAACTCAATTATCCTACAGTCGCCTCCCGTATAAAAGGATCAATTGGCAAGTCAACATCTCATTTCACTCTCTTTTTCTTCAAATTTTCCTTTTTTCAGATGGAAATAGAACGAAATCCGTCAGTGCTGCTGCGCCTTCTCATCTCTCGCTTCGGCTTCTGGAAGTGGGATGTCCGTCGTCAGACCGCCTTTGCACTGGCCCACGTTCCCATCATCGTCTATGCAGTCACCAACTTCTTCTTCGGCTTCGTCTCCATGTTCGCCTCACTGCTCGTTGTCAACGCGTTCTACATCCACTTTCTCACCGAGTTCTCCAGACACACTATGAAGTGTGCCAGAATCGTCTCGGTAAGTTTCAGATCCCCAGAAAAATCCATCTGCTTATTATCAGTTTATCACATCCTTCGTCCTTTTTTACGCCTTCGGTGAGTGTGTCCGGATGACTATCAGAGACATGGTTGAAGCCGGTGATATGGATGCCTACATGAATCTCCCGTACCTGGATTCGGACAACAAACCGTCGTTGCGCCTCATCTGCATCATCTTAGGGTGTCTCACTTTGCGTGAGTAAATAGCTCGCTCTAACAGAACTTCATGGAAACATTAACCCATTTCCAGACTCTCTCGTTCAGTGCAGCAATTTCGACGACATCATCAAGAAGAAGGAGAAGAAGCTAACGATCCGACAAAAGAAACTGAAGTTTGCTGCAAAGAAACGCGAGCAGCGCAGACGCCTGCGACGCGGGGGACGGCTCTACGTTTCCAAGTAATGACCCAATTGAGCATTTGGATCAAGTCCGATAACTGTTTTCACTTGTTCGCCTTCTACTTCCTCCCTTTTCACGTGAATAATTTGTTTTTTCGAATGAAGGCTAACAGAGTTACATCAGACTGATCTTTCGACACATCGTTTCAGAGTGACAGGGAACACATTTCGATTTGTCATGAGAAGGATCGAGTGGCGACTGTCTCCCCCGTGGCGACTCTCACCCCGGCGCAGGCCTAAGTGGCGCCCTCTCCTTTGGTACCCCTCAACCTGTGGTGTCTCTCACCCTTTTATATTGAACAGTTCCCCTTGTTGTTCCTCTCCCTTTGAGATTAATTTTGATGATGATAACGATTACGCTGATGCTCAATGCTTAAATTCTTAAATTATTATTGAATGAAGACAATTTAGAATGACTGGTGTTCTCAAAGTAACAAAGGAAAGGGAACTGTTTTTCTGGAAGCGGTCGACGTCTTCTCGAATGATCTTCCATCTCTTTTCGTTTTCAACGACACTGATCACAGTTCCAGACATACGGTCGGTCGCAATCCAGGTACACAAAGTTCCACTATCACAAATGTTTTCGATCGCCCCGAGTCTCCGCCAGCCGATGACTTCTTTTGTTGTTCTGCATCTCTGTTCGACGTCAATCAAACGAGTCGTTCTTTCTAGAATCGACCTCTGTCAGAGAACATCATGTCGTTCACGTGCCGCCCAGTTGTTGTCCCTCCGTCGTCTCCCCCAGGCCCACGGTCCCGCCCCACACGTTGCATCTTTCAATGATCGAATCTTTGTAAACAAGTGTTGATAAGCGCTCGATGCAAAATATTCTTCACTTTTTGCGTCTTCCAAAGAACTAAATGGTATGTAAACAAGCCGTCTCGCAGCGAATTCCCCGTTCTCACTACGTACGTTTCAGTCGAAATCTTCGCAAGACTTTGCCAACGCTCTCATCGAGAGACTCCACATTTGGTGCATGCAGCTCTTCTGGATGACCGTAGTCTGCGTCGTCAAGTTCTGCGAAGACGATGAGCAAGATGTTCTGAAGCGGAAGAGGATGCTTGCAGGATCAGAGGTCGCCTACCACCGAAAAATAGAAGAAATCGAGAGAAAGGTAAACAAGTTGGCACGTGAGGGGATATCTAGATGAATTCAAGGTAACATGTTCGCGAAAACACGGACTAGATCCGGTTTTTGCAATCATTCGGCCAAGACGATCAGTCAGAAATCAGCAGAACCATTTCCCAACTGCTCGTTTCCAGGTGCTCTACCATCTGACATCTTCTTCTTCTTCGAAGCCAGTCCATCGTTTTGTCAACATTCGCCAGTTCTCCTCCAGGCCGCCGAGTCTTGAGTTGTTCAGCATTGCCGAGGAGTGATTGGCGGCGGGAATTCCTATTTATCAGCACATTTAATCATTTCATGATATCAAGTTTTGTTTCTCAAGAAGTTAGTGTGTTCAATGCGTGTTCAATGAACCAGTTCTGTGTCTTGTTTTTGAGGAACAAATTGGAAACTTGTTAGTAGGAGAGAACGTGTGCACTTGCAGGTCCGTGTCTTGTTTATGAAATAACCAAAAGTTAATTATAAATCAGAACAGGACCAATACACAAACATTATCAGTTAACATAGAAGCAGACCGTCTCTATCGATTTGAGAACAGCTTCTCCATCCTGAAACCTTCCCCTTATCAGTTATCTTCTCCTTCTCTCACCTGGCAACTGGAACTTCAAAAACTGAACTCCAAATCAATGCAATTGGAAGAGTCAGCACAAGCGTCGGAATGGTCACTTGGGTGATCTAATATTTCTTATCAGCTTATCATCTTTTGAACTTCCCGCTCACCACTTGCATCATAGACGTATAGTGAAGTGGTCGATCGGAGAGGTTCATTACGACGTAGATCATCCACCAGTGGACGAGATAGATGCAGTGGGTCAGTCTTCCGAATGGTTGCCATATCGGACTGCTCATAAAGGAAGTTGCCACGTGTCCCAAGTTGTGCTGACAGGCGTAGATGACCCACAGGATGGAAAAACTCCAGAGAAGACGGTGGAAAGTGAAGTGAGCTGCAGACGGAAGTGGTCTGAAAAGGACAGAGATCCGCTAGTCATCGCTTCGTTCACTGACCCCATTTCCTCTTCTCCGAGTGGAACAACTGCCAAGAGTCTCCCGTAAAAACAAACGAAAATGATAGCGGCAGTCAGAAACCAACACGTTATCGCCTTATCTTTGAGCATTTTTATCGGCTTGTTGTGCAGAGCCAACGATCTGCCGAGTAGAATTCCCATTATGAAAGTGGGAATTCGCGGGTAAGTTTGTTGGTGGGCATAAGCGAGGAAATCTTCTATGTTACGGTTCGAGTAGTGCAGAGGAGGAAGATTGTGGTACCAGAAAGTGAAGAATGTGCCGAGGATACTGGCCAGAGTGAGAAGGGAAGCAGTGCGTAGTCCTGAATACAAAAAGGCTCTTGGAATGGAGCAACTGCTCACCATGTGTTTGAGACTTCATCAAGGGAACAATGATCAGTGGTGATAAGAGGAAAAACTGGAAGTCAGAAGCAGAATACCAGGAAACTGGGAAACACTGAAAAGTTGAGATGAGAGACGTGGGAGCAGCAGAATGGTACGTTTTCAAAAGGTTTCCTGTAGTTTTGAATCATCAAAAGGTTCATCCACCACGAAGACGTGCACTCTCCAGCTTGATGGTCCTGGTTATCTAAAAGTCAAGTTTTGATTCTTCTCTCAAGTTACATCACGCTACTAAACAGTGATGCCATAGTGCTTCCTCTAATGAATGGTCCATAGAAAGTTGTGAATGCAATCCAAATCATCAGTGCCGGCATGAGACGGTAATAACGACGAATGAATACTTTCAACCAGAAAGATCTCGAATGAATAACACTCGAGGAATTTGAATTCTGAATTGCTGTATCTCAAAATCTAATAACTTTCCGTCTTCTTACCTTGAATATTGCAAAACTCAAAAGAGTTGCAGTTATCATGATGAATGTCTCGACTGCATACGTGGCATCCAACATCAGATGGTTCCAGAAGTTGTTCCTTGCATCGAAGATTGTCTTCATACTGTCACTGAACATGTAGTTGATCGGAGAGTGTCCAACAAGGACCCAGACGACAGATATGAATCGAAGGAAGTCGAGTCCTTTCAGGTGAACACCCATTATCTCTTTTCTCGGAGTGCATATCAACTTGAAGTTGGAAATCAGAGAGAAGCAGCAGAGAACTCTAAATCGAAGTCCCTTCTCTTCCGAATCCACAAAGTAATAGTCGAAGAAAGTTGCCACAAACACCAGAGAACACATTGCGGACATAAACAAAGTGAACATCCAAAACCAGAAACTGTGTGACTTCTCCAAAGGTTTCACACAAAACATTTTGCATGCAGTCAATGGGAGAGCAGATAAAGAGTTGAATACTGTGATGACGTCACGAGAAGTACAACTCGTCGGAACACAGACACCCAGTTTCAGTTTGATACTTGTTTCAGGATCTTCGTCAAAGTTCGGACAAGAGGTATTCTGAGAATTCCGTTGACTGCATAATCATTTGTCTAACATCTCTACCTTTCCTGGGACCAACATGAGGTAACAGTAATCCGTTTCGTACTTCTCCCCGTCTACTTCATTACACGTCGCCCAACTACCTTCGGAAGTCGTCGCCCATTGCGAAATCCCCGTTGGAATCTTTCCGAACGCATCGAACTCTAGAACCAACTGATGAATAAGATCAGATTCTGAATCCTCACGTTTCAAAGCGAACATGTGCTCATGCAACTCTCCCAGACAGTTATCTTCGCATTTTTCCAAAACTTTCAGAGACTTTGACAAGGATCTGATGAACGTTCCCGTGTCTTTGGCACATCCCGGGGACAATTTATTTTGGAGACTGAGACCAGAGAATTCCAAATAAGTTACAAGGGTTCTCTGAAGAAAGAAAATGACTAATATACTTTGGGAATCGTACCGATATGCTGCTGGGTATAAATGGCTGTCCGGATACAGAAAACGGGATGAGAACAACCAAAAGCCATGGAATCATAGAATTGGAAAAGGAATATTTGACTGAATGTTGAGATGCGGACAGTGATAAGGAAAAAGTGCATTTGCATGATAATGGACTTATCACAATAGAATGGAACATCGATCTGACACATATTTCTAAAGGAAAAAAGGTTTGCCAACGTGTATTCGGAGTAGAACATGATTATCAGTTTATCATAGTTGCTTTCAAAAAAACTAGAGATGGATTACTAATAAATTACGACAAAAGTAGTCAAAAGTAGACGTGCTACCAGGCGTTCACTCTCTGCACTTCGGCTATTTCGTGTGTCTGGGTCGTCGGATGCAGTGACTTTCTTGATATCGAGTTCGCCTTGACCCTCACCAACGTGGGCAGCTTCTCCTTCTGAAGATGTCCGCAACACACGACCCATCTGCCCAGGGAACACATCCAATTGGTCAAGCGAACGACTGAAACTGAAATTGCAGTTATGACTCTCTTGTGTCGGCCGAACATTTCCCATTACATGATTTGGCGGCGAGTGCAGTGGTCGGAGTGAAGATGGCGTAGATCAGGATGGTTATGACGCCCTGATGAGCCAGGCAGAAGATCGTCGTGTAGATGGCCACGTTCTGCAAACTGCTCAGGATGGCCATCACAGCACAAGTGAAAGCAGGGGTGAAGAGGAAGAGTGTGTGGGTGAACACCTGAAACATCTCCTTGCTGATCTCTGTGTTACTTCTAAAAGTCTCACTTGAATAACAAAACTCTTCATCAACATCTGCTGGGTTCTCAACGTTTTCGCAGAAGACGAAGTGCTTCGCGTGTTCAACACAAACAAACTGGCGACGCCCAAAAAGACCATGATGAAGAAAAGAATCGAGATGCCGAGGGCCGCGAGGGCGTTTGGGAGGATAGTCTGCCACATGGACAGGTCGACGATGGCAAAGTCCGGGCAGAAGATGATGCGACTGTTGTACTTCTGGAAACTTCAAAATGAGAATAATTGGTCTCTGCCTCCAGAGTGCTCACCAGAAAAGCATTCGTTTTGATTTGCACAACATAAGGAGTAGATAAGAAGACGAGAAGAATGCTGGATCCGCATCCGATTGATATGAAGATGGACAGAACGAAGACGAGTGTGGAGAGTTGCACGAGGGTCCTGTACTTGTTGAGCACGATCATTTTGGATATCATGAAGAGACGGGCGTAGAACATGTGAACGATGGAGAAGAAGACCGCTGGAAGACAAATAATCACTTCCGTTTCGCAAAATGTGATTTGTGTCTTGCATGTGCGTCCCGAGAAAGACTTTTGGGCTGATTGAATTGCAGAAACACGTTGAGTCAGTTCTCGAAAAAAACGCTTTGTGAGATCAATTTCTGATGATCATCGGAGATTTTCAATGAACAAATGAATAATCTGATTCCAATATGTTCTATTTATCACAACTCCCGGTCTCAACCCGAACAACACGAACTTTGGGATCACAGTCCGCGCAGAGTTCACTTCCTCAACTCTTGAACCCAATCAATCAGCTGCACACGTGGAGGTCAAAGAATCAGCGGAAACGTGCAAAACTCACCAAACACAATCCAGACCCAGAATATCCAGAGCTCGATGGCATTGAGTCCCCAGCTGCGAGTGATGCCACCGATTTGAAAACCGAACATGGGAAGATGGGCAACGGGACGGTAGAAGATGCACACGTAGAGCTGGTGGATGAGGTTCCAGAATTGGTGGTGGAGGATGGCAAAATGGTGGTGGGAGTACTTGTTGGAACCTTGTTCCGCGACAAAGAATAGGAGATAGACGTAGAACCATACAGTGAAATAGGGCGAGTACTCCATGATGTAGTGGTACGGTATGTTGTAGTTGATGGTGCAGTTGCCCGGAGACATATCGATCGGTGGAACAAGTTCCGACATCTCGGAAAAGTAAGGTGAGAAGTGAGGAGAAGTCAAAAACCGAACGGAATGGCAGTATTTTATTAGATTTTTGTTTGTTGGGCGAGGATAAATAGGTGGCCGCCGAATCGTGATTGATTAAATTTGGCACGCAAAGTGCCAACGTGCGAAGGCGCCGAAAAAAGGCTGAAACAGCGAGGAAAGGGTATCAAAAAAGCATATTTTGAAAGGGAAGGCGGATACTTTTGTTGTGGACGATGGGCACGGAGACAAGGACACGGCACATTCGTTCAATGGATCACGAATTTCAAAGACGCTCGTCTATTTTGAAGATTTCGAGATGATTTCAGACAAGAACTCACATTCAAAATATAGACGAAGTTCTCGGAGAACCTTTGCGCTTTTCCGGTGCACTGACGCAGTGACCATTGCTGGTTTCGAGGTCTCCCGTAGTGTTGAACTTCCTCTCCGACCTCATAATTCAATTGCATCTTTCCGTGTTTTGCTGACGCAGATCCTGTGTGTTGGTGATTAGTTCCTCTCCGAACCTTTCCGTCAGCTGGCAAGTAGTTCCAGGGACACTACGATCTCGAATGTCCTTCCAAAGGCTTATCGTTCACTGTTCCGTTTCTCGGAACACCTCCGAAAGACTCCATTCTCCAAGAACGGTTCTCTGAAAAACTGCAGCTCATTTCCGTGTTTTTCTGATCTCCATGCCTTCATGATTCACTGCTTCTGCCCCGAAATAAGGGTTTGATCTGACTGCCACTAAACAATGATTTTCGTTTTTCTATTGTCTCCCCATTATGTCCATAATCGCGTCAACTGAAAAATAACATTGCGATTATTCCAAGTATGCTGATAAAGATTGCTTTCTGGAGTTTAAGGAGAACACAAAACACGAGTTGTAACAACAAGATTTATTGAAAACGGACTTTACGGAGAAAAGAACACGGGCAGAGGGGCCTTGCATATAAGTTATGAGTTACAAAATAATCAAAACATAGCTACTTCTTAATGTCCGTGCGAATGAACGACTCGTTTGGACGCGGCCCCCAGATGTCAGTCGGCTGGAGAATGGCGTTGCGGAACGCATTGAATCCCAACATCTCCGGCTGCGGGAACGTGTCCTTCTCGACGGTTTCGGTCTGAAACACTCATGTTTTTGTGATAACATTCAGAAGGACAACTAACCCAGCGGTTCATGAAGTGTCCGCTTGGGGTGATCTTCGTGCGATTGACGTACTCTCCGACACGAGTGTTCGGGCAGATGTCGATGGTGCGGTTCAAGAATCTGACCATCTGGAACTCGAAACGCTCTCTTTCAATCTTCTGAAAGATAGAGATTATTGAAAGTGCCTTCTATAGGAATGACTCACCGCCAGGAGATGCTCCCGGTACTCGACAGCATCCTCCTTCTTGGCGAAAGCGGCAATGGCGGCAGTTTGAAACTTCTGGCACAGCGGACACAGACGAAGCTCGTTGACGTTCAGTTGAAGCTCGATCCTAAAACGGTTGCAAAGACTATTGAATTACGTTTTTATTTTTTTGAAAGATTTTGATTATAAAAAACTCACCACAGTTGGCAGCACCCTTGGTGTTGGTACACCATATACTTCGTGGTGGCAGGGTAGAGATCGGAGAGGTCGACGACGGTGCTCTTGGCCATGTTGGCAGGTTGGAGGCAGATCAGTTAGCTGAAATCAAGGTCAAAGAGAAGAAAATGGAGGAGAAGCAGAACAGAGTATGAGAAGAAGGAGGTATTGAAGACTGTTTCGGACCGATCATTATGCAAGACAAACATGAACACACAAACTTCTCACGGTTTATTTTCATGGTAATACGAAAAAAAAAGGTTGTGGACACATTGTGGACACGCGAGTGAATGTCAGGGAGTTGTCTACTCTTCCTCGTCCTCAGTGTCGGTTTCGTCCTGAAACAGAATCTTTGAAAAATGAAAAAGATAGTGAACACTCACCTCAACTCTAAGTTGCACTTCTGGAACCTCAATGTCTTGGGCGAATCCGCCGTGCATTCCGTGTATGGCCGGGATGTCGTTCGGGTTCAGCGGACGTGCACGGAATCCTGGTGGTGGCAGAAGCTCGACTTCTTCGGGCTCCGAGACGGTGTCCGCGTCGTCGTCCGACGGCTCAGTCCAGAATTCAGAATCAGTGTCGGACTCGGTCTCGTCGTCGTCGTCGTCGTGGTCGGAGACTCCGAGACTGGCGAGTTCGGCGGCCAGATTTTCGAACTGGTGATGATGTTGATTCATAGCTGGAAGAGCTTGTGATGTTAGAAGAAATGGAAAGAATGATCGATCAAGTACTTTTGAGAGCTGACGTGGCGCGGCGGGCCGTTTTTATAGTCTTATTCTCGTACGGAACACTCTCCGGGACCGTTTTATCGTCGGCCGCGGCGTCAAAAATAAGATTGCTTTTGGAACGTTTCTTTCCAAAAAAAACCGACTCACTTTTTTCAGTTTCCAGAATCTTCCGAAAGTCTGGCAATCGTATTTTGTTCTGTGGTTTCTTGTTGATTCACAATATGAAAAATAACGAACCTCTTGGGATTTCTCCAATTGGATGATTACTTACTTTATGATGACAGCCAGGTGTCGGGTGGGAGTGAAGCCGCAATGACGTCGATGACGGCACGAAACGACAGCTTCTGAAGTGTTGATTAGAAAGAAGCATTTAACAGGAAAAAGAGTGATATGAAACTGTTGAGAACAGAATTAAACAAAATGATCAACGGAAATACTGACGCTTATGCAAATTTATTTGAATTATTTAATTTGAAAAAAAAGAAATTAGTCAATGTTCCGGTGGGATATTCTCCTTATTATCGTTCGAATTCGGGGAAGAATTTTCGATTCGTTCCAAAAAATTACGAGTTAGTAAGTTCCAAAAACGCATGAGAAGAGTTTGATGATGGTTGCGGAAGGGACGAGAAAAATGAATCGGCATCTAAAAGAGCGATTCATTTCTCGAGAAGAACAGGCGCGAATGGGATACTTTTACGAAAAACGCACCGGCTTCTGGGGGAAGTAAAGATGTCAGCTACGAAATCAAAAAGTATCAGGAAATAGAAAGATTCCCGTAGAGAGAATCGAATCGTTTTGAAGAAACGAATCGATTTTGATGGGAGGGGGAGCACGGGAGCGACGGGCGGCCAAACTGTTTTCTCATGAAAAAGGGCAAGTGTACCTTGGTTTTATGCGAAAATAAATGGAATGTTCGAATGGGAGCGATAATCGATTGGAATGAAATGTAACTTTGTAACCTCTTATACACTCGGAAAGAAGCCGTCGGCGTGTCCTTGGACAGCTGAAATCAAAACAAAAAGGATGAGTGGCGGCTGGGTCACAGTGGTTGGGTCAATGCGGAAAAGGCGGAGAATGGAGGAAAGGAAAACTGGCTGTAAAGTATTCGAAAGCACAAATTCAGACGACACGGGGAAGATTTGAGAAGTTCAGAGAGGAGAGAATTAGGAATCACTGCTGACGGTTCCTGTTCTGGACGAGGGCACGGTGAAAGGTCATGGTTTGTCGGAAAGCATTCGCCTGCGAGTTCAGGAGCCACTGAAAAAGGATCAGAGTTGGCTAACACAGAGAACAATCCACTACACAGACAAACGAATCAAATGCAATCAGAGAGTTCCCAACTCACTCTGTATCGTCGGTTCGCCTGGACAGTCTTGATTCTCAGCTGATCTTGGACCGAGTCCTTATTGAGCTGGGCAAATGGCCGCCGCGCCGGTACGTCACTCATTTTATGACCCGATTCTCAAAAATTTAGATTTGAGGAGATGCCGTCAATGGAGCATAAAAAGCGGAAGAAAGAAATGGGAATCGTGGGATGATAAGCCCGTGATGAAGAAATCGTTCTAGACAAAAAGGTTAGGTTCAGAGCACAAAAAGTATGCAACAACTTTACTTTTCTAATAAAAGTGGCCCCCGATTGGATATATATGTGCTAATAACCTCTGGAGCAACACCTCCCAAAAAAAAGCCATTCTACTTTTACACCCAATCAAACGCATTCCGCAAATTGCCCATGTCGGGAGAAAAAAGTTCAGTTTGTAATCAACGCAACTCTGCCGCTGAAGCATTGCGCAATGGGAAATCGGCAGATTTTCCAAACGAGCCGTTTCGCAATGATCCCCCTCACAGTATGCTGCGTCTGCGTGTGTGCCCCTCGGAAAAGAAGAAAAACAAGAGAGAACTCGAAAGACAGGAGGGCACTGTGTTTTGATGACAAGCCACCCGCTGGCGCAGTGACTCAATTAGTTGGTGGATGGTAGGGAGGAGAGAGCGGGCGAGCTGCGGAGACGTAGATACACGGATCCACATTCAAAACTTTCGAGATGAACTCTGATTCATAGAAACTTGCCAAATGGAATTATGCTGCTGCTCTGCTCATCATGGAGATGATGTAGTTCTTGATGTCTTCCGGGTCGTACTGTTCCTGATCGTTGACGTCGAATCGCTCTGATTCCAGCATGTCTCTGTAGTAGTCTCTCTGGAAAAGATCCATGAATACAGTCCGCATTAACTTCAATTACGTTGTACTCAACGCGAAAATTCACCCAAGACTTGCGTGTGGTCTCTTGATCGGATCCCTCGTTGACTGCCGACAAGGAAGTCCGTCTGCCAAATTGTGGAGAACTCATAGACTCTGACCTGTTTTTTTTATTAAATTATTTATTCGAAGGGGCAAAATCATGTTATACAAACGATTACATTGCAAGAAATACATTGAAAGTTCAAAAGGGGAAGCATTGAAAGAGAATGAGAGATATCAAAAAGAAATGGTCCGGAAATGGAAAAGATAACAAATGTCGTTGTTGGGTAGCAGTTCCGCAACGAGTATCAGGTTGCGATACGAATTACGCGTAGACGGCTTCTACGCGCGTGATTAGGACAACTCTGCTAACTAATCAACGCATCGCCCTCTCCATCTCTAATCACGGGGGCTCAGTGATAACTGGAGAATAGGAGGAAATACAACGGAAGGCTGCAATAAGAACGGAAACAAATGGGGCGAATGGAGAAAGGGAAGGCATAATATGAATCACCACGATTTATGCCAGAACGTGTGGGAATTTTGTGAGGAATGACTATTTGATATGAGGTAGGTGAGTAGAAAACACAGCTAAACAGATAAGATGTAAAACTCCACGTAGTCCCACACGGAAGGGCGCTTTCTGACAATGAAGTGCAGAACTCCCTCGTTATCATCATCTTCTTCGATTCGACCGGCATGAGCATCCAACAATGTAATTTTCAAGAGAGAAGATTTGTTGTTAGAGTTCTTTCCATATCCGGTAATAAGACGGATCACTTCAAAAAAAACATAATTAAGGAATGAGTGACCTTATTTGTTTGTTACTTTGGTCTTCGCCAGCCAAGTTTCTTGAGTTTTCTTTCAGAGCCCACTCAATTTGATCAAGATATTGCAAAGTCTTGTTGATGGGAAGCCAGTGGAAACAGTGTGTACGCTCGAGACAATCTCGAGAAATTTCTCGAGAAATTCTCGAGAAATTTTCTCGAGACTACTCGAGAAACGAGTCTCGAGAATTTCTCGAAAATTTCTCGAGATTTCTCGAGAACGAGTCTCGAGAAATTCTCGAGACTCGAGACTCTCGAGAATTTCTCGAGAAATGAGTCTCGAGTCTCGAGAAATTCTCGAGACGGTCGAGTCTCGAGAAACGAGTCTCGAGAAATTCTCGAGAATTTCTCGAGAAATTTTCGGCGTTTCTCGAGAAATTCTCGAGAAATTCTCGAGAAATCTCGAGAAAAAATGTTTTTTTTTTTCTGTTATTTTTTTCTCGAGAAAAAATGTTATTTTTTTTACAAAAGTTCTAGTCTGAAAGGGTTTTTAACCAAATTTGCAAACTTTTTCCATCAGTCATACTGAAAAAACCGTTTTGAGCCGTCCGAACGGCCGTACAGTTCGGCTGCCGACAGTGCACCCCTTCGCCGCCTGTGTGTTTCTCTGCCCGCGCTCCCTGTCTCTG
>LR539397.1:2219766-2260916 GCA_900536315.3 Caenorhabditis becei | reverse complement strand
TTTTTCGATAAAATTACATTCCAAATCGTGATCTCCGTTCAATTTCCCGTCGATCAGTCCAAGAACGGTCAAAATCGGTTGAGTTCGAGCAAAATGACCCCAGAAGGGTGATGGCGCGGGCTCCAGAATCCCCCCCCCCACGACGTAGGCGAGGCGCCAGGAGCGGTGGGCGCACAGCGAGAGAGGCGCCGAGTAGTGGTCGACCGCGAGAGACGCAGAGACAGGGAGCGCGGGCAGAGAAACACACAGGCGGCGAAGGGGCGCACTGTCGGCAGGGTGACTGTACGGCCGTTGGGACGGCTCAAAACGGTTTTTTCAGTACGGCTGATGGAAAAAGTCTGCAAATTTAGTTTAAAACCCTTTCAGACTAGAAATTTTGTTCAAAAAATAACATTTTTTATTTCGAGATTTCTCGAGAATTTCTCGAGAAACGCCGAAAATTTCTCGAGAAATTCTCGAGAATTTCTCGAGTCTCGAGTCTCGTTTCTCGAGAAACGAGTCTCGAGAATTTCTCGAGAAGTGACCGAGTCTCGAGAAACGAGTCTCGAGCGTACACACTGAGTGGAAATCGATGAAAATATACGGAACTGTGTTGGCTTCCACTTCCTCGAGCTGCATGTTCCGGTTGCGGACGAGCACCTCGATGTCGTCGGAGAGTTTGTGGGCCTCCGAATACTTTCCTCCATCAAAATACTGCTTTCTTAAGTCCTGAAAACAAGAAACGGTTGAGTATTTTAAAGATGACTCACGTAGAGGGCACAGATCAGAGCTCGATCCTCTTTGTCCTTTGCGAGAACTTCCCGAGTTTTCGCTTCGTTTTTGAAATTTTTTTCGTATTGGAACGTGATCCAATTATCCAACACTCCATATTCACTCGATTGACAAAACGCTCTTTTCAGCCTGGTCAAAGATGGGTCTTCAACGACTCTGGAGGACATTTCGAATAAAAAACGGGGATGTTGGAAGTAAGCGGGAAGAATTAAGTGAGGACGGCAGACAGTTGTGGCTCCTCCCCTTCGTCTCGTGTGCAATGAATTAGGCCAAAATATTATTGTAGTTCTCTGAAAAAACACGAACAGTCATCATAATCTTCAATTATGTTGAAGAGAAGATTTGCGTGTGGTCTCCTTTTCGGATCCCTCGTGACAAGGAAGTTCGTCTGCTGAATATTGGAGGACAACAGAAGTATTTGAAAACAAAGATATATTGCTCTCTTCAACTCTAATCATGGGGGCTCTATGATAGCGATAACGAGGAGGATTGGAGAAAATATAACGGAGTGTTGCGATGAGTAGCTGGCACGAATGGGGAGAGGGGGGCGAGGCATATGAATCACCGTGAACCGGGTGTGTGGGATTTTTTTGAAGAAATGACTAAACTAAGTAAGAATGAAGCACATCTAAATCAATTTGATAACTGCACACAATTTCATACAGAAGGACGTTTGTGAAGAACACGAAGCTCCAACACTCGGGCGTTCCCGTTCTGTTCATTGATTCTGTCATAATATGCCGCCATCAACGCATTTTTCAAGACTGGAACGGGGTTATCCGATCGCTTACCAACGCCGGTAATAAGTTGGATTGCTGAAAAACGAATGCGGCAACGCAGCATATCACCCTTTTCGTTGCGTGCGCGTAACTGGAAATACTAGGGTCCTTGATTACTATTCGCTGATTATCACAAAGTTAAGACTTTTTGAGCATAATTTTTTATTAATATACCTGGAAATAAATAAGAGTATCAGGGTACAGAAGAAAAAAGAGAACCTTTTTTTACAAACAAAAATCAGAAGAAAAGAGTAATACTTGAGAATATCTAGTCAAAAAAAATCCATACAACTCCGGGATTGCTCGTATGAACCTTCGCATCGTACTGCACCTCTTCTTGTTCTTTGTGCTTTTCCATCGCTGCGACCATTGCCTGCTGAATGGCTGAGATATTACTGTCGGAGCTGCTCCCGTAACCGGTTATGAACTTCAAGGCTGCAAAGTTGTTGTTCTTAGCAGGAAATTTTTTATTGAAAATCTCACCTCTTTGAAAGTTTCCTGAGTTCTCCTTGTCCTTCTTTTCGTCCAGCTCTCTTTTTATTATTTTGATTGCGTATCTGGCTGCACCTTTCGCAGTCATCCCATGGAAGTCATACGACTCCCATGGGGAAATATTCTCATTCCAATTTTCGATCTTCTCGTCAATTCGCCGTCGTAGAATTTTTCTTCGGTGGTCATTTTCCGGATACTGTTTGCATAATTCCTAAGTATATAAAACGCTCTTATAAGTTATACGGTAACCACTAACGTAGTCGGCGGCGACTTCTTTTTCCAGAGCGCTCCGCGTAGCTTCGTAGTGGCGCTTGGACCACGAATACGTTCTTTTACGGCGAACCGAAAGCTGATAATTTCTCTGGAATATTTTTTTAACTTTTCCAAAAAGAACTGCGCTTCAAAGTTGCAACTAATCCTAATTTATACAACTGACCTGGTTCATTCGAGCATGATTTCCTTTCATTTCGCAATCGTTGATATTCTTGCCACAACCGATGTAAAGCTTTGATTTGGATGTGACAGGATTTGTGGTAGTACTTGCGGACAATTCTGTAAATGTTCTTGTTATCAAAAGATGACAAGATGAGTGATGCGGAGAGCTGAAAAAAATCGTGACCGGACAGTCCAAATGAACGTCTGTCGGAGCCGACCACCTTCCGGCAGAAATAATGCAGACGAACGAAGGAACGTAGTGATGAAATATCGAAATACAGGGACCGAAAAGGGAAAAATGCGAGGTGGGAAATGTTGTCCCGCCCATTAACATTGTCTCCATTATGCGAAATAAGGGAGTGAAAACTCGATATGCTAAGTTATTTTTTTTAACTAGCAAAAGTACCTCAAAGATACCATACGTTAATTGAGCGAAGCTGCACATGTTCCGGTCAGGGTGTACTAGGCATTTCCTAATATCCGCAGTTTCGCAACCGATCCAGAGAGAGACGGATAGACTATCCCCTATGTACTACAAGTAAGCCGAAGTAAATTTCGTTCTGATATTTATTCGTATCTTCAGCAATTGTTTCGGATAAGAAAGCGCAACATTTGACGTGCAGCTGTCCTTTTCCGTGGACATATTCAAACCGTTTTGTTGAGATACAACTGACAAGTAGAGTAGAGGAAAACATGAGTAAAAATTCAAAGAACTACGTTCGGATATCAATAGAGATTGAATACATTAGTTCCAAAAAAAACAAAATTTCAACGACAAAAAATCACTTGAAGCAGATCTTGATCATTCCTTCGTTCTCGATCAGCGTTCTCCAGGTGAACATCGCGCGACGGGGATGATTGTCGAGCCGCAAGCAGACCTCTTTCTTCAAAGTTGCAGCAACTTGACCGAGTGAATTCTTTCCGATCCCGACAACAAATTTCAGCTCTGAAATGTGGAATGCATTATTTTTGAAAAGTGATTACAATCGCTTTACCTTTCTTGAATCCAGCGTTGTTCTCGAGGACTCCGTCGACAGTTTTGACGACGAAGTCGGCTGCCCCGTTCGGCGTCATCCAATGGAGATCGAAGAATCCGAACGGGTAGTTCTCCAAGTTCCAGTTGATCACCGTCCGATCAATCAAAGCCCGCAGCTCTCTTTTCTTCGGTCCCTCATCCATGTTCCTTTTTTTCTCCTGAAAAAGAAGTCAGCTGATTGTTATTCAGAATTCACCGTTAAACTTACGTAAAGCTCGAATATTTCTTTCCTCAGCATCGATTTCTTCTCTTCAATAGTCAGCTGCTTCTTCGATGATCCCGGGCGACGGTTATTCTGCAAGTTCTGTTTGTTTCGTGACAATTCATTCAACAAGGGTCACCTGATTCTCCAACAACTTCTTTTCAAGTACACGGAAGCATTTGTTCTGATCCATTCCATTGTCTGTAAACGTTTCCTTAACATTGTCGTAGCTGATCTGACAGCGCAAACTTCTGTGGATATCGGCGATCTTATTATTATAATAAGTTCTAGTCATCTTGAAGTTTGCTGAAAAACCGAAGAATTACGCAGTGGATAGTTGCAAATTAGAATGGTGACACAAAAACGTCTAGTGCAATTACGGAGACAACTCTGAATGCTCAACGCAGCCACCGTCCACGGTGGGCGTGGCTAATAACAAGAAGTGACCTCCATGCATTCAAAAATACTTATGTAATGCCTTTAGAAAAAATGTTTATATTTAGTGACCCCGATTAACACATGTCAGGGGACGATCTGGTAATCGGACACCTCGGGAAGAAAAGAGCAGCAACACGGTGAAAGGTCACTCTCTACAGTACGCCATGAGAGAAGAGAGTCAAGTCAAGAATAGAGTGAAGTACGGAGATGTACACGAGATGGTGCCGTGGCGCTGATTAGTCAGCGCCCGATCGTAAAACTCGGATGATGGACAAGGCACACAATGGACGATAATGTAAACAGTTCCTCAGGAAATCTTTTTATATGTGAAGTAATTCAGTAACTCATACAATTCGTACAATTATTAATTCATGCAATTCTTTAACATACGTAAAACAAGAAAATAAAAAGAAACAACTTGATGATTGTTGAGAGCGTGAGAAAGTTTGCAAAAACTGGCTGGTAGTCGGAATGGGCACGAGGGCCATAAGGAGAGACGCAGGGAAATGAGGTGCACGGATTCGACGGAGATCAATAAAAACGGAATGGTTTTGGAGGAAATGCTGAAAATCAGATTATCGTTTTCGTTTCCCATATTTTCTTTTCCTCACCTCCTTGATGTTCATTGTATATCACGCATCCTCCAGAAATACAAGAATATGCTCTTGCATAATGAGTCATCACACATCTCATCATTTCAGAAATTTTCGCTTTGATACATCGTTTTTTGAGAACATGTAAGCAGAGCGATTTGTTGTAGGAGTCGTGATAGGCAGTCGGTTGGCAGCAACGGCGAGTAGTGTTCTGGCAGCTGCGAAGTATTCAGAACTTCACCATTATGACCCCTTCGTTGTCTTGTGCGTATGCCATTTCAAATTCCCGGATTTTAGCTTCTTTTCTAAGCTTCGGGTTTTCCTTCAAAAGCTTCAATCGAACTTCAACAGCGTTGCGGATTGATGAAAACTTGTTGGTGGAATGCTTTCCCACTCCTGTCTCGAACTTCAATTCTGGAACAATTTTATGATTCAACTCAACAATTTGTTTCATTTTACCAGACATCTGTGTATCTGCGATCAGATACTCGACATAATCGGCTGCCGTCTTGGGAGTCATTCCGTGCAAGTCGTAGTAGCCTGGAGCCACCGGATTCTCTTTGTTCCAATCGATCACACGAGAGTTGATGGCATGTGTGAATGGCTCGTGTGCGCTTTCAGTCCAATTCGGATCCTGTTTCCGCAAATCCTAAATATGTTCAAATAGTCAGGAAAATAGAATTTAAACTCACATGAAGTTTATCCAGACCAGCTCTGTACTCCTTTTTCTTCTGCGAGTATTCGGAATTCTCCAGTCTGACTGTGCCGCCGATTGGTTTGTAGCGTTTCGGAATGGGAATCTGAATGTTATTTATCTGATTATCAACAGCTTGATTCTTTTACATTGTGCGCCTTGGCATATTTCTCTATCGCATTCTCTGCCGGGAACATATGTCCATTCGCATCGGTCAGCTTTTCTCTTACAATTTCCTTTGGAACGGCGCTGTACTTGCTTCGGAGAATATTATAGTTATTTTTGTTTTATGTCATTGTCTGAAAACAAAAAAAAGTTTGAACTTAACGTATAAGTTGAAAGTATAAAAACGTATAAAACGTTTAAAAACGTATTGAACGTAAAAAAAACGACTAAAATTGAGTGAACCCGTCTGGAAAAAAAGCTTGCGAAATTAGACTACGAAGGGGAACTATATGGCCAGAGACGCGGAGAGACGGTCACTGTGCGCCAGTCATCGACTTATGAAATGCTTTGGGTGGCCTCTTCTCTTGGAAGAGCAGGTGCCGCGCCAACAGCGTCTAGCAGCAACCGGGATAATAGTTTCGAAATGTTAGGTTTTTATAAAGTGACAGTCGACAAATCGATCGAGACTTTTGTTTTTGTTGCACTTTTGCAACAAACGAATAAGATTTTTGATGTTCTTGAATCAGAGTTGTTAGACAGTTCCCCCTTTATTCAATTCATTTGAACAACAACAGATACTTTTGCGGAGTTGATTTCGGTCCGCATCTCGCGAACTCCGAAGTACTTCAAGATAACATTTCTGTAAGGTCGGTGGATGAGTATCATGGTGACAGTTGAACAGATTCCGTGAGTTGAGGCGACGGCGATGGATAAGTTGTTGCGTGTCTGGTTGTAGACACCGAAAATAGTTGCATAGGTGACATAAATAATTGGGAAAATGAAGAGATTCAGGGGAATCAGGACTTGAATAAAGAGGGAGACGAGGAGGAGACGCTGGAGTTTGAAGGTCTTTGTGGACATGGAATAAGAGTTCAGTTGCTTCAAGATTCTGGAGTAGATGGTAAAGAAAAAGAAGAGAACTTCTAGAACGATGTCGACTGTGAAGAGTCCGATGGCAAGAGTGGAATAGACAATGTCAAGGCTGAGAATGAATACGGGAGCACTCAAAATGAATGTGGGGAGGCAGGGAACATAGCGAATTGACTGAGATATCATGTCGTCTTGGTTGGAAGCGTTGAGAAATGGAGGAGCCATGTAGAGGAACGAAGCGATGTAGTGGATGAAGAGCCAAGGAGACCGGGCTCGAGACCAGAAGTCGTTTTGTTTGATGAAAAGGATGTTGAAGCGACCTTCGAACATGGAAAGAATGGAAACGGCGACCACTGAAAAACGAAATGTATGTAGATGGGAATTCATTAACGTAAACTTACTTCCCATGAGTACCATCAGAGCATAAAACTGTAGACACGTACTGATCCCGGAATCCTTCAGAACACCAAGAGGAACTCCGCCCATTGTGGGCCACAATATGAACGGAATGACCAGGAAACTGAATGAATAATCCAAGAGGATAGTCCAAATGTGCAAGTTGAGCAGACTCCATTTGACAGTGCTCATTGAGCCGGGAGTTTTGTAGAGGATACAGTAGAAACCAAATATATGGATTGGAGTGGCGAGAATGGTTACAGTGTGCTCCCAAGTCAAAAGATGATCTGGAGATGTCAGGAAGCCGGAAGCACACGTGGAAGACATCGACTGGGTACTGACCAATACATAATTCGGAACTCGGGAAAGTTTTCAGCTGTTATGGCTGGCCAGGTGGTCTAACATTCGAGAAGACGGCAATTAGAATGACTCATTTAGCTGTTTTCGAAGGGAACGTTTTGTTCTCTGGACCTGGAAGTTATTCGAAGAGAATAGAAACATTGATAAGGCTGATTGAAGATATAAGAAGAATTGAATTTGAAAACTTTTTATTCTTATTCAAAATTTCGAAAATTCTGGTGAATCTTGTTTTGTTCCCGCAGAATTTTTCCATACTTCACGGAAATACATCAAATTTTGTTAGAATCGTTCAATATCAACAGAACTTCTCTAAAATTGAAGATTCCTTCAGAAGAATGTTCTATACGATATGCTTAGATAGCTTTTAGTTGCATTCTGTTGAATGAATAAGTTTTTTGTGAACTGATAAGATGAGAAATCTTTATTTGGGTCAGGTAAGATACAAATACAAAAGGGGGAACAGAAACAAGTCCGAGTCGTTTCTGTTGTTCCGCCGATAAATCAGAGCAAATGAAAAAACGTGAAAGCAACAAAAACAAGTTGAAGTTGTTTCTGTTGCTTCCAAAGACAAATTTCACATATTCACGTAACCTTTTACTATCAGCGAGAACAACAGAATCGACTTGGGGTGGTTTCTGTTGTGGGAAGGTGCTGTGGTTTCGGACGTTTGAAAATCGCTTCTTCGACACATCTGTCTCCGAATTTGACTGAATATTTCGGTCATCAGTCGTCGAGTGTACTGTTTTCCTCTGAAACTTTTGGAATTTGTCTATCATCCACTGATCTTCTTTGAAAGATTTCTTGTTTACGACCATAAGGTCACCAAGTGATTGGTGCGGTACAGTTTGGTTCTCGGATGTGTGCGATCAGATAATAGTACTGACCTGTGCAATAATTCTACAGCTCACCGAGTGAAAACTTGAAATAACCGCATTGTGTCAAAAAAGTACCCAACGTGACCCACCGCGTGTTACTTCCTGCTAGTCAAAGATTTCAAATTTTACTCTAGATTCTGCAGCCAAGACCTGGTGACTGAAGGTGAGTAGATGTCCGAGAACCAAACTGTACCGCACCAATCACTTGGTGACCTTATTGTCCATAACAAGAAATCTTTCGAAGAAAATCAGTGGATGATAGACAAATTCCAAAAGTTTCAGAGGAAAACAGTACACTCGACGACTGATGACCGAAATATTCAGTCAAATTCGGAGACAGATGTGTCGAAGAAGCGATTTTCAAACGTCCGAAACCACAGCACCTTCCCACAACAGAAACCACCCCAAGTCGATTCTGTTGTTCTCGCTGATAGTAAAAGGTTACGTGAATATGTGAAATTTGTCTTTGGAAGCAACAGAAACAACTTCAACTTGTTTTTGTTGCTTTCACGTTTTTTCATTTGCTCTGATTTATCGGCGGAACAACAGAAACGACTCGGACTTGTTTCTGTTCCCCCTTTTGTATTTGTATCTTACCTGACCCAAATAAAGATTTCTCATCTTACGTGTTCTACTGATAACTGGAATCAAAAAATGAGTCCCACAAAAACATAGTTTGAAACTGAAAGAGAATAAAGAATATTTTGTTCAATTTTCTCAGAAAAATTTGAAGGAAAGACATTGTCAATTTTCTTGGAATCACACAGAAAACCTCTGGAATTGTCTATTCCTTGATAAGAATAAAAAGTTTTCAAATTCAATCCTTCTTATATGTTATCAACATGAGAAATTATCTAGAACTCTTGAATCAAAACTTTTTCCTGAACTATACCGTAGTTCTGATGAGTCATCCGCCAGTGTTCCAAAAGACACATTTTGTTTTCGGTGGCTCATTATCAAGGTCGTTTTCTCCAATGCCATGCCCACTCTTCTCATTTTCTGTTCATTCCAAAATAACATGTTCACAGCAACATGTGTCCCCCACACTAGCTACTACTCAACTCCCGAATTCCTCCTGAACATCTCTCACTACCTCACCCTCATTTCTTTTCCAGTGTCCTTTTACGGCGCTTACTGTATTTTGTACAAGACTCCAGTTCAATTGAACTCTCTCAAATGGTTGATGCTCAACTTGCACTTCTGGACAAGTTCCACTGATTTTCTGCTCGTCTTCATCGGAATTCCTTACATTTTGATGCCGACAATGTCTGGATTTGGGTTGGGAATCATGAAACACACTGGGATATTGCTTTACTTCTTCATCACAATTCTAGAAGGTTTGCATTTCCGAAACAGCAAATACAAGTGTGTTCTGAGTTTTCCAGCATCAGCCGTGTCTGTCATTGCCATATTCGAGAATCGTTATTTCGTAATGTTCGCCCAGAAATCCAGGTGGAGACATTACCGGAAACCGTTCCTGACAGCCATCTCCTCACTGGTTCCTCTGGTGTTCCTGCCTCCTTACTTTGACATCCCCAATCAGACATTTGCAAGAGAAGTGGTCTACAGTCAGCTTTCATGTGTGGTCCCATTCGAAATCAACGGAAGACCCCTTTTCGTTTTATCAGTGGATTTGAAGTTGCCTCTCGGATGTCTGGTATTCAATTCAATTCTCTGGTCTTCATTGGCTTCCGTTTTCTTCTTTTTGACCATTTTCAAATTATGGAAGGGAACAGAAAGAGCCATTTCCCAGAAAACGATCAAATTGCAGAAGAAACTGGCTTTTGCTGTGATATTCCAAGTGAGTCATCCCAAATCCAAAACATTCCATGACCTCATTTCAAGACAGTCGTCCTGGTCATATTCCTGCTCGCCCCTGTATGCATTTGTCTCTTCGTGATAACAACTGACTACCACAACCAGTCCCTCAACAACTTCTCGTTGATCATTCTGTCTCTCCACGGGCTCGCATCGACCATTGCAATGCTCTTCGTCAACAAACCATACCGCGAATTCACATTTTCTCTTGTTTTCTGCTGGAGACTCATGAAAAACAACACGACGCCACGGTCTAATGTTCATTCTCTCAGTGTCATTTTTTGAATTTCGAGAGTAAAGAGTTCAAAACACACATTTTATTAAACTTTTCCATTATGTGAATGTGTTCCTGATTCTTTCACAACTGTCACCTGAAATCGACAAAGTTTCTGCTGGAAGCGTAAGGTTCTGACCTTCAAATTCGAAAGACCCAGAAGGTTCCGAACGGTCTCTCGGTACTGCGACGACATGAGGAAACAGATGAAAATGTGAGAAGAAGAGTTGATGATAGGGAGGATTTCAGCAAACACTTGGATGTAGTACATTATTGAGCTGCAAGCAAGAAGGTAATTTGAATAACTTTGATTGACAACTTACTAAATCGTCTTCGAATCATGGGTAAATCCCGAGACAACATGAGCGAATCCATTGGGAACTTCTAAAAGAAAGAAGCAGATCGTCATGAACAAAACCAATTTCGTTGTGTTATCCGTTTTGCCCTCATCTGATTTTTGAATGCTCAATCTCCTTTTCTTTGCTTTTTTAAGTTCAAAAATGAGCAGAACTGCCAGAATCAGATCAATTAGTGATGGAAGTGCCTTCAAAAAGCCGTAGATGGACACGATGTGATTGTGTGCTTCTTGAGATTCAGGTGGTATTACTCGAGAGAAACGGGTCTCGTTCAGAGGAACGATGATTCCCTCGCAGCTGTAAACATGATACTCATACCAAAAATAGAAAAACAACTCATTACTTGGTATCTTTATCATACGACTTGATTACAAATCTCGAGTACGCTTCCAGTGTCCAGAGAACAGAAACAACCAGAACTATCAGAATGGTCCACACGGCGACACGTGGTTTAGACAGCTTCTGCATGATGGAACTCATCGGAAACATGACCGAGAGGGTGCGGAACAAGGCCATGAACAGAGCCAACCAGGAGGAATTGCGTTGGGTCACGTCCAGAACACAGCCAGCATACACTTGGGTCATGACATCGAAATACGTGAAACTCAAGAAACATTCCTCTTCTTTGGGAGGTGGTGATCTGATGAGGAATGGAGACCAAAGGAGAAACGTTGAGATCTGGGAAATCAAATCGAAGAAACAGATCCCGATCATGAGCCGATAAACTGCATTGCAACGCAATTCTTTACGAGTCAGCACGAGAAAATGGAACACATTCAGGGCGAATCCGAAGAATTGGAGTACAGTGAGCACGTGGTTGAAGTACTTCTCAGCGATTTCGAGCAGGTTTGTGTGCTCCACGTAACTGACCAGTGCGGGCTTTTCGGTGGTCAATTGGAGAAGAAAAGTCGACGGAGTGGACATATTTTGGGAATAATTGGTCGAGGGGCGCTTTATATAGAAACCAATTTTCAGACCACCAAGAATTATGAAAGTTATAATCAAGATACGACAATCAACAGGAAAACATCAAGGATTAGAAAGTGTCTGGATGTTGGTGTATTATTCATCGGGAAATGGGAACAAAAGCACAATTATCAAGTGATTTTTGGATTGGGAGTTAGGTACTGTGACCAGATCAGGAGTTGCTGCCTGTGCTTGTCTTTCCAACTTCGATTACTGTCACCTTCCGCTTGCTGATTCCTAACATTTTCTGAGCGATTTCTCTGTATTGAGAAGACATGAAATAGCAGACAAACACATGAGAAGAAGAGTTTAAAGCCGGGAGGAGTTCAGCAAGAGTTGCGATCATGAACATGATAGTGCTGGAAAAAGGGATTGATTAGTTATTTAGTCACACACTGATTATTTACTGCAGCTGAACATTTTTGGAGAAGAGGGCTGAAGTCATCTGAGACAGTCCGTTGGGTACCTCCAAAATGAAGAATGACACTGTCATGAACAGAATCAGCGCTGTCGTGTTCGATTTGTCGTCCTCGCTCATGTTCATATTCCGCCTTCTTTTCTTGACTTTGCGAAGTTCGAGCAGCAGAAAAACTGCCAGAATGATGTCAAAAAACGGAGGAAGTGCCTTGATGAATCCGTAAACTCCGTAGAATGCCAGGTATCCGGCTTTAGCATCATTTGGAACAACCTTGGCAAACCGAGTCTCGTTCAGGTCAACCAAGAAGCCATCACAGCTGAAATGTACTTTTGTAGCTGCAATTGTGCGAACCACTCACTCCGTGTCCACGTCATAAGATTGAATAGTGAAAAATGAGAACATGTTTGAGGTAATCAGTCCCGATGCTATCGCAATTGCCAGAACGACCCCAATCACTATTTGAGATTTTCCGAGATATTGTACTGCACTGCTCAATGGAAATTTGACTGAAAGAGTACGAAAAAGAGCCATGAACAGAGCCAGCCACGTGGAGTTCCGTTGTGTTATGTCGAGTACTAACCCAGAGTACAACTCGAGAACGACTTCCAGATAAGTGAAACTCAAATAGCATATTGTCTCATCCGTACGATGATTTGTTATCAAATAGGAAGTGTACAAAGTGACTGTGAACACATGGGAGATCAGATCACAGAGGCATATTGCAATCATCAAACGGTAGACGACATTGGAACGCATTTCCTTGTGGAAGAGAACGAATAAATGAAACAAGTTGATGGGAAATCCAATGAATTGAAGGATAGGAACGATGTGATAGGAATACACTTCCAGTGTTGTACTCCAATCTTGCTTGTCCAAATAACTGACAAGATGAGGTTTCGGAGTGGTGGAGTTCAGGAAGTCCGTGGAGTTCTCAGCGGAAGTCATTACTTCTGATTGGGTCCGTTGAGCATTCTGTAGAAGGCTGATCTACAAAGGTGTAATCAGAGCAACGATTTGTCAAAACAAATAACGAATCAGACCACATGCGAATAATTGCCGTCTTGGTCAAAGATTTTTGGTCTGTAATATTTTAGTGATCTATCAGTGGAACGATTTTCACAATACTTTATCAGTTTATTAATGTAAAATAGAACACATGATTTACTTAAGCTTGACAAATTCCAACTGCACAGTAGTGTCTGGAACTTTGGCAGAGCTGAATGGATACGCGTCGAAGTTGGTTGGGATGGGTCCGATAGGTTTGAGGTCGTAGCGAAGGACGAGGTTCCCGAGCATCTGAACAGTACATGATGAACACTTGTCAAAGTGAACACTCTCACCAAATATAGTTCTGTTCTTGCAATAAACTCCCCAACACATGATCGTTTTCCGATTCCAAAAGGAATCAATTGAGACATCAACTTCTCGTTTTTGTAGAATCTATCCGGATCGAATGCATCTGGATTCTTGAACACACTGTCATTCCCATGGTATGCACTCAGCTGAGCTGCTATCACTGTGCCTGCATCCAAGTGATACTTGCCGACGTGAATCGGCTCGTTGTTGAGTCTCCAGAAGTTCACACTCACTACAGAAGCTAGTCTCTGCACTTCTGCCAGGACTGCATTTAGATACGGAGTGTTCGGTTTGTCCTGAAGACTGAGGTTGCGAGATCCACCGTTGGTGACTTTCATGAGTTCCTGACGGAGACGATGGAGAACTTCTGGATGGCCGACAAGTCGACTGCAAGCAGCGACCAAAGTTGTCGAAGTTGTGCCGAGACCACCAATCCAGAGGTCCATCAGCAATGGCTTGAGGTTCTCCAACCTGGAAAACGTACATGTTTTAGAAGATCTAACTGGAAGATACTCACGTGTAGACTCCTTCATTTCCTTTCTCTTTCTCTTCCTGAATCTTCAAAAAGTAAGCATCAACCACATCCCGTGGGTTCTCCGGGTCCAACGTGTACTTCCCGGCCTTCAAATCTTCGAATCGCTTCACAGCATCCTTCGACACGTGGTCCATTATCCCTTGCCGTGCTCTCAGATTTTGTGCCAGCCTTGATGGACAGAACGTCTTCAGAATCCAGACGGGAAGTGTCAGGTCAAGGAATGTGAAAGTGTCGGCTGAGGAATCGAAAAGTCGTTTCAGTTGGAGGAACGAGTTCTTGTTGTGCTCCTCGTACCGCTGTCCCACGAGAATGCTGTTGATCACACTTCCAACTGTCAAGTCGAAGAACTGTGAAGTCAGCACCACAGTCTTCCCGTCGACAGCTGCAGCGTCGAGTTCAGAACATCTCAGATCCAGTTCCGACAGAATCCTTTCCTCCAAAAGATCTCTCCCGACTCCCATCGTTCGGAATGCCAGAAGCGTGAACCTTCTCGTTTCCTCCCATTCTGCCCCATTTGAGTTCAACAGACCGGATCCTTCTGAAAGTTCAATCTCAGAGGAACCCTAAAAACTGAAACGTACTGCTGTGGTATTCGAACATCGGAGCCAACAGTCTGTCCTTGTACTTGTTCCCGTTTCTCACAAACACTTCTTGAGCCACGTCATAATTTGCAATACTCACATAAGGAATTGGACCGATCCACAATGTGAAAATCTCTCCGTATTTCTAAAAAAAAAGGGAGAATCTGCATGAAATTTGTCTGTTTTTCCTTACTTTTCTGTAGTATCCCAACGCTGCAACGATTCCCTTCTCCTTGTAGACCCGATAGGCGAACTGATGAACGTTTCCAATGAGTGGCAGAGGAACAGGTCCAGGAGGCAAGTGACGAGACCTTTGATACTGTCTGATGATCAGAACAGCAAGGATGGTGGTAATTAGAATGAGAGTTATCATTTTAAATGAGAGGAATCCGACAGCATTTATATAGATCTTTCAGCACTGATAAGGTTGTTGGCCACTACAACCGCAACACTCAGCACACTGTTGTATTTTCCCATTATCAATCTTCTCCATCTTATCAGCTGAGATAAGAAAATGAACTGGGATGTGTTCATGGTCTCTTCAAGATTCCTGTTTTTCACGCATTTTCTTAACTATCTAACATGAGAATGTTATGTGGTTCCTATTCGGATGATCTCTTGATCATGTGCTCTGTGGTCATTTCCTTTAAAGATGATCAAATACGAATGATGTGAAAGATGTAATTAGCTTTTGAAGATTGTGCCAGCAGAACACAATTGTCAAACATCAACGCCGAAACTTTATGGTAAATATCCGAAAAGACACAAAAGATCAGAAGCACGAGAGGCACTGATTGCCTGATATCATCCTGTTTTCACGAAGCCGTCCCATCACTTGTCTTTCCCATGACTACCACTAGCTGCAAATTGATGGTGATCAATGCAGTATCTCTCTCGCGTACTCACGTTTTCTTTCTTCACTCCTACCATCCTTTGAGCCGTATCTTTGTATTGGGAAGATATGAAGTAGCAGACGAAAATGTGGGTTGATGAGTTGATGACTGGTAGGATTTCCGATACGACCAACAAGTAAAGCATTGGGTTGCTGGAACAACAAACGATAACTCAGAGGGATATGTTGAGCATTACTAAAGAGTATTTTCTTTGTCGGCAAATGACACGAACATGTGCGATGCGCCATTCGGAACTTCGAGAAGAAAGAAGATGGTGGTCATGAACAGAATCAGTTTTGTCGTGTTATCAGAGTTATCTGAATCGGATTTCATCAGATTCTTTCTTCTCAATTTAGTTTTTCGTAGCTCGAAAACCAGTACGATGGCAATCGTCAGATCAATAAGAGAAGGGAATGCTTTGAAGAGTCCGTAGAACATCAGAATTGTGTGATGAACGTTCTCTGTTCCATTTTGCAGCAGTCTCGAGTACCGAGGCTCGTCTAATTGAACTAGGTCGCCAATACAACTGAAAGAAAGTAAGGATATCAGGAAACAGAGAAACTGAACTTCTTCTCCACATGAACTTCTTCTACGTAGAACCTCGCCACGACAATGTACACCCAAACAGCCGAAACTACCAGCATACCGACCAATGTGGTTATAGCGACACTTGGTCTGGACAGTTTCTGGAGAGAAGAACTCAAGGGAAACTTCACGGAAAGCGTTCGGAAGAGGGCCATGAAGACTGCGAGCCAGGAAGACGTCCTTTGGAAGACGTCAAGTATCGGGACGATCACGTAATCCGTCATAACGTCGAAGTAGTTCTGTGAACTGTAGCACTCTTCTTCAACGGTTTTCGGCGACCTTATCAGGAACGGAGACCAGCTTGTGAAAGACAGAATCTGGGATGTCATGTCACAGAAACAAATGGCGATCATCATCCGATAAACAGGGTTCCCGCGCATTTCTTTGCGGGTCAAAATAGAGAAATGGAAGACATTGAGGGATAACCCGACTATTTGAAGAACGGACAGGATTGCGTTGAATAGCGGCCAGAAGTCATTGAACCAGTCATCAAAGGAAAACTTCGGCGTGGGAGCAGTTCCATTGATAAGAAGGATCGGAAGATCAGTTGAGTTATCAGAATCGGAGAGCATGATCAGATCTCAAAACACAAGTGACTCTCTTTCTTCGCCTTTTATAGTATTCTGTTACTGGTTATAGATTATAGATTACGCTTATGCTGAAGATTTGCGATCATTTAGCAGATTTGCTCTGGATGTTTGATTTACACACGTTTGTTGGTTTTGGAAGGTTAAGAAGATTATTTATTTTTCTTAAGAATTCAGATAACTTATAACTTTGACGTTTTGTTGTGATATGAGTTGACAACGACAGCAAGGGCAATGACTGCAGAAGCCACGAGAACCAGCCGCCCGGATGTGTACACCTGGAACAGAGACGCTTATGAGAACTCTTTTGAAAATGAATTTACCTGTCCGATGTTATCAACTCCTTTGGCAAGATCGAATGCTATGAAACGGACGCCATTCAAGGTGTGGAAGATGATAGGGAAAGCGATGATAAACTGAAACTGCTCATGGAAGACTCAACTGACTTGAACTTACTTTGAATGCAACGACAATGGGGACGGGAAGATTCCAACTGCGGATGAACTCGACGAAGGCGGTGAAATCGAACGGAAGAACTGCGAATCCGATTCCGCCAACTAGGAGAGTTTCGGCCATTACACAGCCACTGATTCTGTGAAATCCGGAGAGGATCATGGTGAGTGGAGGAGTGTAGACACTGAGGTGCGGGGAGATTGGACGGTTCTTCGCACGCTGCTTCAGAAGGTACTCCCAGCCGATTTTCTGGACTGGGGTCTTTACTTCCGACTGGAAAACTTTAATTAGTACACTTGTTCTTCACAAATTACAAACTTCAATTACAGTGGTTGTTCTGAAACTTCTGGAAATAGATTTCCCATTGAATGCCAGCCGGAATAGAGTCGCAGAGGTGTTGAACATTCTGAAATGATTACGAATATTGCAGACAAGATCAAAAATGTTTAGAAACAGTGAAAAGAGAGGAATACAAATTGAAAGTGGCCGTCCGACCACCGCCAAGTGTAAGCTACATTCGACACACTCTTCATTTGTGCACTTTGTAGTGTCTCGACAGCAGAGAACGAGCGGACCTGGAGAGACGTACGAACAAGGGACTGACGCTTTCAAATGAAGCTTTGACAGTTCTAAAAACACTTTTTGAAATAAAAAAAGTGAAAATCAGAGGAACAGAACCAATTGTGTATTGTTTTTCGTAACTACATGCAAACAGAGGAAATTGAAAAATGACATATAAAAGAGGTCACTGTCCAACAACAATCTTTTCATTAATGTCAAAGTCGTACCTTTTCTGGGTCGATGTCTCCCATTTCCTCGCACAAATCGGATTTTTCTCGTCAGCAATTCTGGGATCTATTCTGATCAGTCTGAATATTTTTGAGATAAAACAAATGTTCGGTACATACAAGTACCTCATAAACACATTCACAACTTTGGGCATTGCATTCGCTCTAGTCGAAGCCATTGTGTATCCGGTACGCGGGAATCTCTGAAGTTCTAAACCTCGGTATCTTCAGAATCTACACTCATACAACGCTGGATACTGCTTCTTCACAACGTGGAAACCGTTTAATTTGAACAAAGAAGTCATGCTTATCGGTGTTGCTCTCTATTCGGCTCTCTACGCTTCAACAATCTCTCTTTTGGCAGTTCAGTTCATCTATCGCTATTGGTCTATTTTCGAGTGAGATTTCATAACGAAATTAGATTCGAACTCTTCTTTCTTCTTTCAGTCAATTGAAAATGAAATACTTTCAAGGTCACAAATGTCTCATTTGGTTTGCCTACTGTCTTTTCTTCGCCATTGAATGGGCTTCTGGAATATATCACTTCTCGAAAGCTGATACTGTTTCCACGGAGTACTTCAGAATTGAAATCCTCGATCGATACGGAGCACAGATTGACAATGTTCCGATGTTTGCCATGGTAGCTTATGATCCGAAAGATGGATCCGTGAGATGGTGGAACCTGATGACCACAGTCAACGTGACGGGTGTCATGGGCATTCAGTACGGTGTTATCGTGTACTGTGGATGGTCAATGTACTCGAGAATGGGAGAGAAAGTGTTGAACCTGTCAACATTCCTGAAACGACATCATGCTCAACTTTTCAAGACTTTGATTCTTCAGGTTATCTTTATAGTAAATCAAAATAATATCATTGTGCATTTTCAGATAACCGTTCCCACAATTACTCTATTTTTCCCTCTAACCCTGATAATTTACCTGCCTCTTTTAAACTGGGAAGTCAGTATTCCGTCAGGCATCGTCATGTGCGGATTCACATTGTACCCGGCCATGGATGCATTGATTGTCATGAGTGTTGTCACAGAGTACAGAGTTGCCATTCGAAGTTAGAAACAGTGGATGCATTGAAGAGTCGTGTTCTTTCCAGAAATCTTCGAGTCGTTTCTGAAGCGAGTCATTCACAAGTGTTCTCAGCGATACTCTGTGAATCCGTCGAGTGATCGTCCGTTAAGAACATTTAATTCAATTGCAGTTGCTTCGTCTAACTAAACATCGGGTCCGAATCTAGTAGAGAATTTGGTTGGAATCAATTACTCTGCTGGATTATTCTGCGGAAACTTCTTCTCATCGTCTATGATGGAAGACGTGGGAGCAATATGAACACTTCTACAACATAGAAAGTTTGGAGACAATTCAGGAACCGTCCACATATCAACAACTACTAGTTCTAATAAATTATTTTCAAAAACTCTGTAGTTGTCACTGATGTATCAGGAATGAAATGAGACTCCGGATAGTGTCTCATGACGAAACAAGTTCAAAATGAAACACTGACATCATTGTTCACTGACTCAGAAACATTCCTACTATGTTTTATAGACTCGGGAACATATCGTTTCGTAATAACCGGCAAAAGCAGAAATCACTGTTTGATAGCCGTGAGTCAGTACTGATCATAGAATGATAACGACCCGAATAGTTTCCAAAAAACGACAAAACGGAGACAATGTTTGCCGAGAAAGACGACAATCTTGTTTCGTATGCCGAGTTCAAATCACGCTTTGATAAGGGAAAACTGATATCATGCTGATAACCAAAATGGAATTTTGAGTTGGGAGCCAGGTTTATAGAGTTACCGGCTCTCGTCATCCGACGGTTCCGCAACTCGGCCCTCATGACTTTTTTATTTCCCTGTTGAAACAGTTTTCAGTTCCATTTCTTTTATAAAAAAGAGCCATTTTGCAGTCATTCCCTGCAGTTCTGTCCGTTTTCGTATTCTCATTGTTGCTCTCTTCTTTCTTCATTTCGTTTTCTTTCCTCCGTCACTCCAGACGTGTTGCTAGGCGTTTCCGCATCTCTCCACTCAAAAAAATGAATTCCAAGTGTCCGTGGTTTGTGCTTCTAAACTTCTGGACCCTGTCGTCTCGGGACCCATCATTCCGTGTTCCGAACGAACAATTCTGTATAAACTGACTCATGGACATACACAAATCACACTTTGATAGTTGGATCTACCCTCTTTTTGTTTGCTTTTCCTCAGCACTTTTTCGCCATTCGACCCAGAGAATGTGTGAAGTATTTGAGCGCTGTGCCGAGATTTACTTGTTGCTCGTACTGATTTTAAATTGAAACCCAATTGATTCGTTGATTTCTTATCAGTCCTTTTCAGAATGGGTGCATTCAGCCAACTAAAGTTGCTTCTCTGGAAGAACTGGCTCCAGCAGCTCCGTTCGCCATGGTTCGCACTCTTCGAACTGGTAGTTCCACTTCTCCTGATTGTCGCAAGTTTCGGAATGCTCATTGGAGTACGTCTCTCAATTCTTTGGAACCTTTCCAACTGAAATCTTTCAGTTCTCCGGTTCATTCGAGAAGACCTACACAGAGAGAAAGTACGAGGCTTGGCCAGTTTCCGGAAGTGCATACGACCTGCTTGTTCCCACAAACCCAAATGATCCCATCAAGACAGCAATGGTAGAACCGTATTATTTGTTCGGAACAGAAGTCGATTGCCAATTCCTGAAGACTTTTTCCACTGGACAAAATCAGTATCAGCTTGGTATCATAACCTTTCCTTCTCTAAATTCGTCTTCTTTTCCAGATGTTGTACTGGTTTACACACCAAAGAATACCGACACTGATCGGATCATGGACGTTATCAAGAGTCGGTACACGATCTCTGATGCGTTATCTCCAGTTGCAACAATGGTCAAATCCACGTATAACATCTCTTCTGTGCCTGTTTTGAACACGAACATGTCAACAAAAGGGTTTGATTCTGAGTCGGAACTGGTGTCTTACATGACGGAACAGTTCCAAAGTGAATGCAATAACCCACTTCTCGGTCAGTTCAACAATCCTCGAGTATCATCCAATCACTCCTTACAGCTGGAATCATTTTCGACGACTCCGTTTCGAAGAACTTGCAAACAGCATCTGATCTCAAGTACACAATCCGATTGTCGAACACTCATCGGAACTCAAACAATGTTATCATTTTCACTTCATTCTCTATGGAAATTTATCTTTTCAGGGTATCGGGAAAAGTTCTTACCCATGGGACACCACAGCCACATTTGCCCAGCAATTTGTAAGTGGGCCCATCAATCCAGATGACAACGACGGAGGATCTCCTGGATATTGGAAGGAAGGATTCATGAGCATTCAGAAGGCCATCGACGTGGCAATCACACAGATTCTGAGTGGATCCCCAGCCCAGGCACCGATTCTCGACTCCATCATGGTCTCCCGGTTTCCATTCCCTGGATATTCTTCGAAAATCATCGAAATCGGAGCCTTCTTCATACCCATCATCATCATCTTCTCGTACATGACCAGTGTCATCTATGTCGTCCGATCGGTTGTCGTCGAGAAAGAAGACCGACTGAAAGAGTACATGAGAGTCATGGGACTGTCCCAATTCATCAACTGGGTCGCTCATTTCATCATCAACTATGCCAAGTTGACATTTTCAGTTGTGATTCTGACGATTCTGATGCATTTCATTGCGAAAAGGTCGGTTCTATTCTGAAGTTTAGTATCTGAATCAAAGTATTTCAGTTCCGACATGAGTCTGATGTTCCTGTTCATGATGGTCTACGCCTTCGACGTCGTCTACTTCGCCTTCTTCATCTCCACATTCATGAACTCTGCCACCTCGGCCACCATGATCTCCGTCGTCCTCTGGATGCTCCTCTACTTCTGGTACGCCTTCTTCTCCTCCACCGATCAAACCAACCCGTATGCCCTCGGAGTCCGTCTCATCAACTGTCTCAACCCGGACATTGCCATGAACTACGGTATCCAGTTGTTGGCTGCTTACGAAACACAGGCTCACGGTCTCAAGTGGAGCGAACTTTTCACCCCACCGAGTCCCGACAACACGATGACGTTCGGACATGCCTTCGCTGCTCTGATCGTTGATGGCATCATTCTCATCATCCTCACTTGGTACATTGAAGCAGTCCTTCCGGGAGGAGACGGTGTGCCCCAGAAGCCATGGTTCTTTGTGTTGGTGAGTTGGATGCTGAAACGTCTTTCTTGACGCTTCTTCTTCTTCAGAAATCGTACTGGTTCCCGTACAGTGGCTCCAAACAAATCACATCTTCTGATCAGTTTGAAAACGTGAGATATGCGGGACATGTGAAGCTGGAACAAGAACCGAATGATGTGAAACCAGCCATCAATGTTGTCAACTTGACAAAAACTTATGGAACATCGTTCTTCAAGAAGTTGTTTGATTGCAAGTTTGGGAAGTCTGGAGAGAAAAAGGTTTGATTAGGGCTGACTTTTCCATTTGAAGCTGTGATTTGCAGGCAGTGAGTGACCTGAATCTGAAAATGTACCCCAGCCAGTGTACCGTACTCCTTGGTCACAATGGAGCTGGTAAATCAACAACGTTCAGCATGTTGACTGGAGTTGCGTCACCCTCGAAAGGAACCGCATATGTTAACAACTTTGACATTCGAACGTCTCTTCCAAACATCAGAAGACAGATGGGACTGTGTCCACAGTACAACACGCTCTTCGGTTTTATGACTGTCATGGAGCATTTGGAGTTCTTTGCCAAGTTGAAGGAACGAGAGTGGAACCCGGAGGAAGCAACGGAGATTCTGGAGAGGTTGAGGATTGAATTCAAGGCGGACGCTGCTTCTGCGACCCTCTCCGGAGGACAAAAGAGGAAGCTATCTCTTGCGATTGCACTGATCGGAGGGTCGGAGGTTGTCATGCTGGATGAGCCAACATCTGGAATGGATCCAGGAGCCAGGCACGAGACATGGACACTGATTCAGAGAGAAAAGGAAAGGAGGACGATCCTTTTGACGACACACTTCATGGAAGAAGCTGACTTATTGGGAGATCGGATTGCGATTATGGCTCACGGACAGCTGGAATGCTGCGGATCGCCGATGTTCCTGAAGCAGCAGTATGGAGATGGATACCACCTCACAATTGTTTATTCTCTGAACTCCAACCCAGATATCAGTCTGACCACTGAAACCATCAGATCCTATGTACCAGAGGCTCAAGTGTTCTCTTACATTGGACAAGAAGCTACTTATCTGCTATCCGCCAAACACCGTCCGATCTTCCCGAAACTCTTCAGGAAGCTTGAGGAACATCAGGAGAGATGCGGAATCAGCAGTTTCGGAGTGTCGATCACCACGATGGAAGAAGTTTTCTTGAAAGTTGGACACTTGGCTGAACAAAGGTACAACGCAGAGAATGGAATCCAAGATGATAACCACGAAATGATTGATAAGGATGATCCACAGTTGCAGAGTTAGTCTTTCCTTGTTTTCAATGGGAATAGTGATTGTTTCAGACCTGAAAGCCCCAATTCGATTGACTGGAGCTGCTCTCCAAATGCAGCACGCTAAGGCAATGTTCTACAAGAGAGCCATCTTCTTCTTCCGGAAATGGACCCAATTCTTGCCCCAATTAGTATTCCCAGTGGCTTATCTCTTCTTGATGGTCTCCGTTTCCCAAATCATCCCGGCCGTGAAAGAGCAAGACCCGCAAGTCATTTCGTTGTCTCCGTTCTCCGAGAAAGACAAACCAGGACACCTGATCTCCGATTCCGGAATGTTCGGCGCTCAGAGCTTGAGCCAGTAAGTGAAAAACTTTGGTATCTAGCTAGATAAATTTGTTCCAGAGCGGTTCGCAACACAATTTCTCAATTAGGTGTCAACCAAACTCTCATCGATATCACTGACAACGTGGAGAACTTCATCGTGAACACCACTAATTCTCTGGGATCGAGAACTTTCGGACTGAGATACGCAATGGGTTTCCAGCCGTATTCCCTCCAAATCGCACAATACCCAGCCTTTCAAACTCTCAAAGGTAAGAGAAACTGGTTAGTTCATCTCAAAATGCCCGGGTTCAGCATTCTTCAACAACTTCGGCCTCTTCACTCCAGCTCTTTCAATCACTTTCACTGATTCCATGATTTTGTCGCAGAAGAAACAAAAACAGTATACGTTCACTGTGAGTTGTTTTCAGAACTCTTTGTAAGAACAGAATCCATTTCAGGCCATCAACCATCCTCTGCCACCTTCCACTCAAGACACTCTGAAGACTTCTAATTCAGGTGATGCTGCTGGATTCTTGATTGCTTATGGTCTCATTGGTATGTCCCACTAACACTGACACTTACTAGAATAAGTTTGTTTTTCAGTGTCTTTTGCAATAATCGTTGCCGGTTACGCTCAATTCCTGATCACTGAAAGGAAGAAGAAGTCGAAGCACATGCAGCTGCTCTCCGGAATCCGTCCCTGGATGTTCTGGCTGACTGCCTTCATCTGGGACGCCGTCTGGTTCCTCATTCGAGTCGTCTGCTTCATTCTGATCCTGTACATCTGCAACATCAAAGCATACACTCACGACTTCGGAGTCATCCTGATCCTGTTCCTCTCCATGCTCCTCTACGGATGGACATCCATTCCCTTCACCTACTGGTTCCAATTCTTCTTTACTTCTGCACCGAAAGGATTTATGATGATCACACTGTTCCACATTCTGACTGGAATGATTGGCAGCATCGCAGTTCCGATTATCACGCAGACAGCCAGTAACAGTGCCGGATACGTCTGGTCCATTATATTTGCTTTGTTCTTCCCGACTTACACTATTTCTCAAATATTCAGTGTCGTAAGATACTTTGACTTGAACTTCACCTGATTTCATCCCTTTTAGACATACTCGAACGAGAACATCCGAATGGCCTGCAGCAAACTAGACTGCTCCAACCCGCTCTACCAGTCTGTCGTCGCTTGCTGTGGAACATCCTCAGAGAAACTCTACGTCGACAATGTTCTCCTCTGCGGGAACAGCAAGGGAATCCTGGTCTTCGTAATCTTCCTTGCAATCCAAGGATTCGTTTTCTGGGCCTGGGTGTTCATGTCGGAAGCCGATCAATTCTCCAAGCTGTTTGGATGTTTGAAGAAGGCGTTGTGCAGGAAATCAGCTGTATCAGATAGTGGCTCAGTTTCTAAACCAGACGAAATCGCAGTGGAGGACTCGGATGTGATTGCAGAGAAAGCAGTAGCCAAGAGACTCGCGAACAATAGTAAAACAGCTCTTGTCAGCGAGAATTTGGTCAAATGGTGAGTTGATCGGTAGTTGGTTCAAAGAAGACTCTTCTTTTAGGTACGGTAACTTCAACGCAGTGAAGGGTGTCAATTTCCACGTGAACTCCAAGGATTGCTTCGGACTTCTCGGAGTCAATGGAGCCGGAAAAACGTCGACGTTCCAAATGTTGACTGGAGAGAACACGATCACTTCCGGAGATGCATACGTGAACGGATGGAGTGTGAAGAACAACTGGAGAGAGGCCGGAGCGAACGTCGGATACTGTCCGCAGTACGATGCAATCATCAAGGAGATGTCCGGAGAAGAGACTCTTTACATGTTTGCAAGAATCCGCGGAATCCCAGAACGTGATGTTCCTGTCAAGGTGAGAACTTGCTAAAAATGCAAATTGTAACCAGTTTAATTCAGGTGAACGCAGTAATCCATGCAATTGGAATCGGAATGTATGCTAAGCGCCAAATCAAGACCTATTCCGGTGGTAACAAACGTCGTCTTTCTCTCGGAATCGCACTGATCGGTCTGCCGGACGTGCTTCTTCTTGACGAACCAACTTCCGGAGTTGATCCGAAGGCGAGAAGAATCATCTGGAACATCCTGAATAGAGTCAGAGACCTCGGAACTGCTCTTGTTCTCACTTCTCACAGTATGGATGAATGCGAAGCGCTTTGTACGGAACTGGCTATCATGGTGTACGGAAAGTTCCGATGCTACGGAAGTTGTCAGCATATCAAGAGTCGGTACGGCAGTGGATACACGCTGCTGATCAGATTGGGAAACAAGAGAGATGCCGACAGGACGAAGAGAGTCATCAAGGAGACGTTCCGTGGAAGTCATCTCAAGGTTTGAAGCAAAATCTTTTCATTCGAAAGAGTCTTCTGTGTTTCAGGAAGAGCACATCCTCCAACTCAACTACGACATTCCACGTGGCGGTGACTCTTGGTCCCAGCTCTTCGAAAAGCTGGAATCCGTGTCAACTTCCCTGAAATGGGATGACTATTCCCTGTCTCAAACAACTCTCGAGCAAGTATTCATTGAGTTCTCACGTGATGCGGGTGCCACTCCAGCAATCGAAAACAGGCTTTCAAGCGGATCCGACCCGAAACAAAACGGAAACGGGCATGTCAACGGGGGAATGGACTACGATGAGTACGGCGCGGTGCACGGAACATACTTCTGAGTTTCTCGTTTTGTTCCCCGGGTTCTCTTTTTTTGTTTCACAACCCGTCAATCTTTCTTGCCTTTTCCTCACTTCGCAATAAAAGCTTTACATGTAAGATGACTGTCTTTTTGTTTGGAAACAAACCGTGATTTGTGCCCGGCGCATGGTCTGTCATGCAGGGCAAAGTGTCGAAAGCACATGATCGGGACAAAGTTTGCCTAGGGGACTTTCCCCTTTCTGGTTAAATATTTCTATATTCATGAAAAGGAACCATTTATTTTAAAAAAAAAAGCAACCCGCAGACATCCTGAGCTCATCAGACCAAAAAAATCATCATAACAGAACTTATGTCTCGACACTATTTTTATCGCCGGCCATTTCCTTCCTGAACTGTTTCACGTGAATCAGCCACACCAACGCAACTCCGAAAAAGACAGCTGCCAGCATAGTCCACAAGGAAGCGACTCCGAGGGATGTGAACAGACTTCTGAAACAAGAAACACTTTCAACGCTTTCTGGAGTCCCCTCACGTCATGAAAACAGGTGTAATCATGCCGACAACGTCCCCGACCACAGCCATGACTCCCTGAGCTACACTCTGATCAATGGTTCCCAGAACTCTCGAGTAAACTGTCTCAAAAGCAGTTCCCAGCATGGGCATGGCGGGGGCCAGTACTACAGTGATAGCAATCATCATGATGTATGGATTCACTGCGAGGGCAGTTTCACACCACGTGTATTCTTCTGGATTACACCCGATCCGCATTGTCGAGTTATAAGGAGCCAGTGGCTGACTGTCGAACTCGTAGGGGTAGGTGACTGCGAAGAGGAGACCGAATGCGAAGAAACAGACGAAGACCAGATTCTCCTGATGAACTCTGAAACTTCTGATATTTCGAAGCCCAGATTGTATGTTTCTTACCGTTCTCCAAGTTTACAGAAGATGTACAGAAGCAGAACTGTGCATGAGATGACTCCGAACGAAGTCATCATGATGGACGAGATCAGCACGGTACTTGAACCGGACCATGCATACTGAACCATGAAACTGATGGACATTACTCTGAACTGGCGAATGTCACGACATGGCTAGAGCGTTCAACTCACGATGATAATGTGGATGTCAAAAAGGCGAAAGCTATCTTTACAATGAGACAGATGGAAATAAGCCGCCAGTTCAATCCACTCTTCTTTGTCGCTTTCAGAGTCTCTTTGAACTTTTTGAATGAAATCAGAGGGGCAGAAGCCTCTTCTTGGCTTCCACTTGTAGTCTCGTGATGTACTTCCGTCATAAACTTCCAGATAATAACCATTGTGACGACTGTGAGAAAAAGGGAAAACCAGATCGGAGCGGAGAATACATGGAACTTGAGACCAGGGATGATTTCATAACCAGGATACGCAATTCCACTGAAAAACAGTTGAACAACTGAAAGAAATTGAAACAATTGTGAATCATGAAAGTCACAAACTTGGTCCGATTATGATAGACAGAAGAACAGAAAGTCCAATCGTTGCCCAAGCTTTGGATCTGTCCTGAACAGAAGAACATGCCACAATGTAACCACGGAGGACTGTGCCGGCACCTGACAAAGTGATGAACAGATGAATCCAAAGATGATAAAACTTACTATTTGCCACTGAAAAAAGTGAGAAGACGGTCATCATGACGTATCTCCGATCAGTTGGGATGTACTCGATTCCCAGGAAGATAATGCAACCGATTATGATAACTACTCGACTGATAAGCATCGGTGCCCTGAACAAACGTTTCTGCATAATCCTAACTCTATGTCTTCTTACCTCACAGATTTCGATTTGTAACTCCAAAAAGAAAATATCAGTGCAAACAAAGCATGAACGCATTTCGCAGCTGATTGGGAGAATCCAAAGAACGGAGCTGTGGCTTCATGATCTATCTGAACAGAGTGATAACGTCCCATTCATCGTGTTTTCACAAACTTCTTTCATGTACGGCCACGCACCCATGTTCACAATGGAGTTCTGCACAGCATTGAGTCCCTGGACAATTCCAGTGACCACGATCAGCCGCCATTTCGTTTCGCTTTTTTCCGATATCGCATGACTCTCTTCTACAGAAAATTTAAAAATAAACACCATACTTCTCGAAAAAAACTGACTTCGTAATGCGGATATTTCCTCAACTGCTTCAACTTCTTCCGAAAGATCCATTGAAATATTTCCTGGAAGAGAGAGAGAGAGTGGAAAGAGAGAAAAAGGAAAAGTCGTTGCCATGGAAAAGTTTGGCTGTCAAGAAGTTCGCATTGGCTATGAGAAGACAACGGAAACAAAAAGGAACAAAATATTGACAAGAGGAGAGGAAAGAGACGTATTATTTACGCGGAGATCGCAGAAATTGATAGTTGGGTGGGTAATAAACAATTCGTTACTGATTCTGGTCTGCTCGAATTTGATAGGAACAAACGGATATTTAGGGAACCGAGTCAATACTTTGGAACACTCGTTACTTCCCGTTACTCGGTCACATTTGCATTGATCCCATGAACAAATATGCCGATATTTGCGGAAAGTCCACGATATGTCAACTGTATTTTGGATGTTTTTCGTCGAGTCTCAATTGGAAGAAGTGAAATAAAAGTGAAAAAGACTGAATTGGGAAGAGACTTGTGACTTCAGTATTCGAAACTTTGAAAAAAACACGGCACATTGAGGTAGAGTATTTTAATATTATCAGCACAAATCACGGTTTGATATCGTCCTTATCAATGACCTCCTTTCCCTTTTTCAATCAATTCTAATGTGTTTTCGGGCTTCTTGACATTTCATTTGACTGCGGATTTAACCGAAAGCTAAGCTGGAGATGCGTTCGGGATGTCTGTTGTGTATGTCACAAAACATTTAAAGTTCACATTGATAGCACCTTGTTTGAACTCTTTTGCATGTACTTTCATTATTTTATTATCAGTAGAATTTGATCATTTGATACGTGGTCTTTAACAGTACATGTAGAAGAATCCGGGGATTGAAAACTGCATTCGGAACATGTTGAAGATACCTCCAATCTGGAACTTTTCTCGTCTCTTCTGCCAGAGAACCTGAAACAAAGAAGTAAGGAAATCCATAAGTTCTACAAACCAGAAAATGCTCTTTGATCCTCATAAGCTGTTTCAATCTGACGGAGTACATGGTCTTGTTCTGCCGAATGTAGTAATTGTGGAGATCATTCGAGATCGCATCGTGCAGCTCATCCAGTTCTTTTTCAATGTTTTTATCACCACAACTTCCTGAAAAAAATAAGGGCTTTTGAGAATCTTTATAATCGATCTGTACCTGCGACCTGTAGGCAAATCATAAGAAGAAGGAAGGAAAACTCGACAGAATTTGGCCGAACGTCGATGACCTCTCCGATGATCTCATCGTAAAAAACTTCGGTGGGCACAAAGAAACTGTAAATGGCAGTATGATTAAGACAAGAAATGACTGAAGGACTTACTAAGAGAGTTCCTCGTACGAGTGGGAAGATCCCCAACTGATGTCTGCCTTCATTGCATCGTAGTCCACCAGTGAATCGTGAGAAATAACAAACTGTCGTCGTCCGCACAGTCCGTTCACTCTCATCTTCGCAGTCATCGCAATTCTTTCGATCCGACCCCAAACATGCCAAATGGACTGAAGCATAAGCACCTTGATATCATACTTCAGATTCCTTATCCTTTCACAGCTCATCAACCACTTTGCAGCGGCACACATGTTCAGGTCCCAATCGTTGATTTGAACACTTCTGCTAACAAGAGATGCGTCCGAAAGGTGCTCAAGTTGCAGTGATTGGTGGTCTTCCAGCCCTCGTGTCAACTGTTCCAAGTCACTCAATTTCCGACCTTTCCTCTCAATTGTAGTCTCTTCCAGAAGTATTTTTCTTGCTTTCCGCACCAAGTCCGATATTTCCACGAAGGGAATCGTCATTTCGTCGTCTGGGTTTCTTCCAATGAATGCGACGATGTGAGGGATACCGAGAGTTGCTTCGACTGTCTGAAAGAAATCAAAAAATGTTTTTTGAAATATTAGAAGCGTCGCTTTACCGTCGGAACGTCAACTCGGTCCTTCAAACATCGAAGGGGTGATCGATTTTTTGTGAAGCTCAAAGATGAAGAGAATGAGTCACGGTGGTATTGAATGTCTGAAATCCCGGAATGTTTCGATAGTTTGATCTCACTCACTGTCCGGAGTCATTCCCAGATCCATGCACTTGGTTAGCCTGCATTTCTTACAGAACCATCGACCGCCACGTGGTTTGCACTTTCCCGTAAAAAGATTGCACCTTGCTTCTCCTTTGGGCGAGAAATGGCATCTTCTGCAAATAAAATCTATCGATTTTCCAATTTCGACAATCAAACAAACCGGAAAAACGCGGCGCACGCTCTACACGTAAACGCCCCGAAATGAAAGCCATGGCCCTCCTGGTCACAGACTTGGCAGATGCCTCCAGAAGTAGAAGTGGGTGACGTGGATGGAACTATTTCCATTTAGAATCAAGAGAGCAGAAGTATTAGACAACTAAGAAAAAGAGCGTGAGTTCACAGAGAACCAGGCAACTGTTTGCCGAATGCAAATAATGGAGAATGTGACGAAGAGAGGGGGGAAACATATAGATAACAAGCCGAGGAAGTAGTCAATTGATTGAAGCCTAGTAACCGAAGTGAGAGAAAACGAAGAGTTACATGTAACTGAAAAACGCATATTGGAGTGTATATACGCATGTTTCCATTGTAATCTAATCCGCTGGATTACGTTGAACTACTTTCAATTTCATTCGAACAGATCTCAATCAGTTGTCGTTATATCAAGAGATACCTGAAGTTTTGACAGCGTCTTTTAAAAGTTGTTGGGAATGGCAAGCACTGTGTATTTTTCACAAAAACATGATTTGTGTTTGACTACCGGTCTGTATGTTACTATCGAGATCGTTCTGTTGGGTCATTGAATGAGTCATTGAACAACCAGGTGACTAACTTTCTGAACTTTCCATCTTCCGGTGATTCTTGATGCACAGAGAACATGATAAGGGTTTCACAGAATACACTGATAAACAGATATCGTCTGGTTATAAATACATCCACTTTTTCTGAAGAACACTTCTCCAAGGTGCAAGTTCTCGCAAAAAGAAGGAAGTGAAAAACGGAGAACAAAATGTTGTTGCTCCGTGAGCAATGAGTAATCTGTTTGTCCGATTCGACTTGGATTACTCTCCTTCATTCCGTTTCTTTCTCGGCGCACATGGGACAGTAGCACAAATCACGCTTTTGCGTAACCTGTAAACGGGATAAACGGGGGCACGACGAGAACTATATAAAGCGTTTTGGGAGAGTTGATTCCTGCTACCGGAAAGAAATGTCTGTCCATTTGGAGAGCTTCGACGATGAATCTGTCAAGTGTGAAAGTGAGTTTCTCTTTTAAACTTCTGTGAACTTTTGTTTTGAGAACAAGATCCTGAGAACCAGGAAACGACGAATTGGCGGTTGATCATAGTGACTGGAATCGTGTCTGCTTTCATTTCCGTCGAAAACTCTGTTCTCGGAATGGGAGAGTGGCCCTACATGTCTGAAGTTGGTACAAAAACAACACATCGTTTCCAATCGTTGCTTTCAGATTGATGACTTGGCAACAGCTCAGTTCTTCGGAGTCACTCAGTCAGCTTCCAAGGGCGTTCATGCTGTTTTTGCTGTGATTTTCTCTATTTGGAGTTTCAAAGCAAGAACTGTGAAGTAAGAGAACCAACTGTATGTTCAGCTGTATCTGATTCTTACAGAATCCCAATGCAAGCTGGTCGGTTCATTGCTTTGATAGGATGCGTGTTGTACTTGTGCGTAGAATTTGCTCCAAGTGGACGAAGATACGTATTGCTGACAGTCTACATTCTTCTAGGAATCTCTAACAGTGAGTTGGAATTCAGTTCCAGTCCAAACTTCTCTTGTTCCCAGGTGCCAGTACTGTCCTCCGTGGCTACATCGTAATGTGTTCTGCCACTCAAGACAGATCCAAAGCTTTCGCATTCATTGGCTTATCATCCATTGTGTCAATTGTCATTGGACCAAGTACAGTTCCACAATCCAACTTTCCCAAAAATTCAGTTTTCCAGTCATCCAGCTGATCTTCAGTGGCATCGCCTACCCTGGTTTCCAAGTCTTCCCCAACATCCGCTTCCATGTCTACTCCGCTCCCATCTGGGTCTCTCTCCTCCTCACCATCGCCACCATTTTCATCGTCCAGTGCTGCATGTACGATGTTCATCCATCAAAAGACAAATCCGAAAAACGAATGCCACTTTCTCAAATTTTCTCAATCGAAACAGTGAAAATCACATTAGCAGAACTTCGGAACAGTGGTCTGAAGTGGAGACTCATCGCTGTTTGTCTTTTTGTGAAAATCGCGGTGACTTTTGCAAATGCTACATTGGGATCGTAAGTTCTACTTTCAACTGGAAAGTGAACAATCAATGTCCATCAGAATCATGTCAATAATCTTCATGGTGCAGTACGGATGGTCCGGTTCCGACACCGTCATGATCTCTTCCGTGATGATGGTTGCATTTGGAGTCATCTCCTGCGGAGTCCTGGTGCTCTACGTAGTCGCAAGACTCGGCGAAATGTAAGAAACCTTCAGAATCCCTTTTCAATCCTCTCTTCTTTCAGTCTCCCCCAAGAAAGAGTCCTCTTCGTTTGTCTCCTTTCCATCGGTCTCGTGTTCGTCATCACGTACCCATTCCCATTCGACAGTCAGCCACTTGCTGCCTACAACGAAACTTCCAAAGACGGCTGTGACCCCGAGAAGTACACGTGGTGCGAGAGTGCCATTGCCCTGAATCCCTACTTCTTCATGATTGCCATCGTCCTCGTGTTCGCCCCCACAATGCCAATGATGTCAACTGGATTAGACACTGTCTACTCGAAAGTCCTGGGGAAAATCGACCAGAACGTGGCACAAGGCGCCATGACAGTGATAGAAGACATTGTGCAGACGTTCACTCCAATCCTTGTCACGTGAGTTTCCACCTTGACCTACTTCTTCGAACTCTTGACTTTAGGTCGCTGTTCACAGCTTTCGGAGTGGGTCCCTTGTGGATCACGAAAGCATCCATATTCATTGTCTCAGCAGCTGTCTGGTTTCTGCATTTGGGGTCGATCAGGAAACAAATCAGTTGAAAACATTGCGAATACACAACATCCAAACTCACTCTTACTCCAATTACGGTTTTCGAAAAACAGGTTTTCTGTGATGGAAAATTGAACTTTAAACAACTTTTTATTTTGACAATGACATAACAATTATAAACCCGTAGATCGAATAATGACACTGACAAAGTGACCCGAGCAATGGACAATGTAATAAGCTGGTAATACAGTTCTTCTCTGATGTTTCAAAGAGAATTGTTCTGAATCGAACCGACAGTTTTGTAAACTTCCTTCAGAAGTCTCATGTACACGTGGCACAGCTCCCCAGTCCCTGTTTTCAATCCATTTGAGAGATAAGTGATTGTGACTCCAGAGAGAGGGTCCATGTGCACAAACTGTCCACCATAGCCCGGGTGACCAAATGTGTAAGCCCCAGGGATCAGCGGGTGCTTGTCGTAGAAGAAGCCGTGTCCCTTGACAACTGGGTAGTAGCTGACTTTCTCGAAATGCCAGTCGTTCAGTGTGGGAGAAGATATCGTGTGAAGGGTTTCGTTTGAGATCAGTTGCTGAAAAAAGAAGACATAAGCACAGTCAGTCGGTGCCTGTTACCTTCTCCAGAATCATAGTCATCAATCTCGAAAAGTCCCGAGCCTTGGCGACTGCTGTCACGGATGGAATGTTCAGAGAGACAACGTCCGGGTTGTTCAGAGAAACTGTGTCCTGATACTTATCAATGAAAAGAAGCAATTTCACTCTCAAACTAACATAATTGACTTGGAGCCATTCGGTATTTGCCCTGATATTGTCCAAATGCGAGTCCAGACGGATGTTCATGATTGCCAGCATCGCAATGATACGTGGATCTCTCGCAATATCCCGAACATAATCCCAGAGCCCAGGAGTGGTGACACGAGTCAAGGAGGGCACTTCTGATTTGTCAACTCCGATTTGAATGTCCAAATCTACAAGTGAAACGTTTAACCGACCCAATTCATCCTAATCTAACCATAGGGATCAGCGATTTCCTCTTTGAAAAACGTCCGAATATCTCTGCCACGTGGATCAACTTTCCTCACGAGACCATCCAAAATGAAGCCGATCGAGACTGCGTGATAGCCAGAAGCCGTGCCAGGAGCCCAAATCGGAACAGAGTTCTCCACTTTTCTCATTATTCTGTCTGAATCTTGGACGTCTTCAATCGAAACTGGATCACTGAGGTAAGGTATTCCAGCTTTGTGAGTCAACACATCTTCCACCGTCGTCGCATTCTTCCCGTACCGCCCGTATTCCGGCCAATACTCGACTACTCTGTCCTCGTATCTGAGCATTCCCCTGTCAACCATCACTGCAATCACTATCGCCCCGATCGCCTGGAATACATTGAATTTGGATACGATTTTCAAGAAATAGCTGACCTTGCTGGCACTGAACATGACCGTCCTGGTGTCTTCCTTCCACCTCCTCCCAGCTCCTCTGTCCGCATACCCTCCCCATAGATTCACAACTTCTTGTCCCTTGTAATAAACGGAGAAAGCAGCTCCTTCTCTTTCATCACTTTGTTCGAAGTTTCTTCTAGAAAAAGAATTTGAGGCATTGTTCCAGCCCTGGTCGACCTACTTGAAAGCCTCGAGGACTGACTGGAATCTGTCATCGACATATCCACTGACTTCATCATCACTGCTTCTCTGCGAATAGTTGGGAAAGAATGGTTGAACAATGAACGGAATAGCAAATAAATACAGGAAACCCAAGCTTTCAGCGTCGATTCTCATTGTGCTGAACTGTGAGTAACAGTCGGTTCCAGGGGTCTAAAATACTAGACACCAGGCACTGATAAGCGATGAACTCCCTGTTAACACTATCAGGACGCTACGCACCTTCGGAAGAGCCACTCGACCTCGGTTTCCGCTGACCGAGCATGCTTTTCTCTGACGCTGGGTCATGATTTATACGATAAGAGAGTCGGGTTCAAGTGAAGTTTTGGTGATTTGGAGTTGTGAAACAGTGATTTGTGTCGGCGGAGAAACATGTCTTTATCTATACGTGCTTCACGAGTAACAGACACGAAAGAACAAATATTGGGTTTTTTTGTTGGAAAAAGACTCGTCATTTGGACTCGCAAAGTTCGAAAAGTGATTCATGCCATCTCTGATTTTGTTGTTCGTCTCTCTATTTTTTTTAGATACCTTGATTCAGATGTAGATTTTGAATTTTTATTTGAACAACTGTGTAGCTTTATACAAATTTGTGCAACATTATCAATTTGATAATATGGTCCCGGGCTGTACAGGATTTTGGAAACGAAACAATGGTGAAGTGTGATTCAAGAAAACACGGTGGAAGTTTGAGAAATGCTCGATAGTTCAGGTTGGGTAACTACACTAACCGTCAAGAGGAGATACAGTCGGGCGAGGAGGAACAATTGATTGAATTCAGAGGAAATGTGAGAGGTTGCGCACCAAATGCTGATTCAGAACGTCGTGTTGATGGGTTTAGAAGTGAAAATTGAGAAATACGAAAGGAAGTCAACGGAAGATTGAACAATTCGAACTTTGAAGTTTAAAAACAACGCATAAATATTACAGATTTGTACACGTCTCCGGCAGGATTCACTCGTCGTCCTCTTCTCCTCCAGACTCCTCGCTGTTCACGTCGTCGTCGCTGCTGTCCACCGGCAGATCAATCTCGACACCTTCATCGTTTCCTTCTTCTTCGTCTTCATCGTCGTCGTCTCCATCTCCTGGGAGTCTAACATCCACAAGAACAACGTCGTCGTCAGATTCCTGATCTCCATCTGATTCCGCATCGTTCATCTCCACACCTTCCTCCTCTGCTTCATTCTCATCATCACTTTCTTCCGCGTCTTCTTCTGGAGCCTCTATATGAACGATTCGGACAGCGTTCTCATGCTCTTCTTCATCATCATGGAACTGTCTTCTGAGGATTCTCAGAGCGTCTCCCACCCAAAGAGGTCCTCCGAACGGTCCTCCTACCTGTCTTTCATCATCACTATCGTCACTTTCACTTGATTCCACCTCAATGTCGTTATCAAGGTTCCATTGATCGTCCACTAAAATATTGGCGTATTCAGCTCTCTGATTGTGCATTCTTATCGGTACCTGCATCAACAAAGTTTTGTATTCAGGAATTGTTAACTATCAGCCTACCTCAAGATATCTTCGCACATTGGGTCCGACGCGTCTGACATGCTCAGCAAAGTTCGGCCCGAATCTGTGGAATCTGACGTCGAACTGCTCGAGAGTCTCCCTGTCCTCGGCCGTCTCCACGTCGCCTCCAAACACGTCGTCCCACGAAGCCCGTCCCTCCATCAGTCCATCTCTGTCCCATCCTTCCTCCAACTCTTTTCTCTCAGTTTTCTCTCTTCTGAACTCTTCATCTCTCGAGATATCTCGAGTCCTTCCGCGAACAAACGGAACATCGTAAGACCACGGCAGACGGCGATCCGACCACAGCTTGATGATCTTCTCGACTCCAGATGACACGAGAATCTGGTTCTGTTTCGAGAAGCGCAGTTGGTTCGGAATGGAGCGATGTCCCTTGAGAACTGCGTACTCCGGGACTTTCAGATCTATGTCTTCCGGGGCCGTGTTCTTCGGGTATCTTCCCGTTTTCTCCGGCGGTGGCACCTTCCACATGTGGATATCGCAACGATCACTGCCAGTTGCGACAGTGAACTCGTCGATGAACGTAATCGACTTAATAGTTTTTTTGTTGAGATAAGTGTCGCTTTCCAGGGTCAGGCAGTTATGGCTGATCAACTGAAATGAAAAAATGAAATGAGGTAGTGAACGAAGTGGCTTACGTCGAAGAAGACTGGACTTTTGTGGTTCCGTATGGCCATGAACCTGTTGCCGGACGGACTCCACGTACTGCCCATCCACTTGCCACCGTCAACGTTTCCATTGAATATGGCACGATCGAATAAGGGTGCGCTGGAAACAACCAATTGAACTGAACTGATTTTCGGTTCACTTACTGTCGGACCATTCTCATGTCGTAGACACTCGGTCCATTTCTTCTCGAATTGACGAGCAGAAGACGAGGGACTGTCGGGTGGAACTCCGCACTATAATAGTACGAGTCGTCGTGAAGGCGCAGAACCTGCGGGTTCGCGAGGACGCGATCATCCATCAGAGTGATCTTGTTGCAGCGGGTGACGACGACGATGTTGTTGTTCGACGGCTGAAAACAGCATGTTCTGAAGAGAATTCGCCCAATCACCTACATTTTGATGGATCTGATAAACGTCCCCGTCGTATCCATCATCCGTCTCGAAGATGATCTGCTTCGTCTCAATGTTGTGCTTGAACACCCTTCCGTTTCTCTCTCCCGAATAGATCATTTTGTCTCTGAAAATCTTGTTTTCAGTTAACAAAGTACTCTCAAATGAACGCACTCCAAGTCGAATTCGACCGAGAAGATGTTGGATCCGTGCATTCTGTCCATGATTCCAATCGGCTTCGGCTCCTTCCTCATGATCATCTCGTCGACGTTCCACACTCTGACCCTGGTGTCGTCTCCGCCACTGCTCAGGAGCCGTTCGTCGTGCGAGAACTGCAGGGCGTTGATGCAACTGAAATGCTCGCGGACGTCCTTCTGGCATAAGTCGTTCTTGAAGTTGCAGTTCTGGAACGATCGAAATGTTTTCTTTTTCACGAAGATCTTGTTATTTTCAGTAGTCGAAACAAGGCAAATTTCTACATCCCGCGCATGTTCGGGGAGCAGTGCCGAGCCGAAAATCAATAATTCTAACTTGAATTTTGAGCGGCAGTGTTGTTATTTTTCAGTTTCTGCTGTTTCGGTCAATTTTTCGTGTTCAATTCCTTTTTCCAGGTCAAATCACGTGAAACCTTACAAAGTTCTGGACGATGTCTTGTTTTCCGGCGATTTCTCTGTGCATGAGCATTTCGTGAATACTGCTGTTGACCGAATATGTCGCAGCCATCTGGTATAGGGTCTTTGTTTCTTAGAGGATTCAAGAAAAACTCAGAGAAATAAGCGGGAGGGCACTGGATTATTCGACAATTCTAATCGAAATAAAGGTTGGAAGAGAATGATTACTGAAAATCGGGTGCAAGTCTTTATTTTTGAAGTGCGTGAATAAATGGGTGAGGAGAAGGATAATAAGCTGTTACGGAGGGAGTTCTGACTATACAAATGGGAATTAAAAGAGAAGGAAGAGGGAGGGAGGGGAAGGCGTATACACACAATTATAAAACATGCGTTTCCAGGGGAATCGTCCAACTGCGCGGGGGTCTTTATCTTTATGATACAAAAAAGACACGTGGAGACAGAAAATAAGAGAAGGAAGGAGTGGAGAGATAGGGAATGATTACTTGATCTTCTTGAGTGCGTCGAAACGACGAGCGAGGTCATCGAAGTCGAGATCTCCTCCGGATCCTCCTCCGCCGCCTCCGTTGTTTCCTGATCCACCTCCGCCGTTTCCAGGCTTGTTGATGAAAGTAGTCGGTGGCTCCGGGAACGAGAGCTCTGAAAGAACTGATTGTCGTGAAGCGGATTCTGAACACAGGGAAGCTTACCGGAGAAGTCGTCGTCCGGTTTACGGAGAGACTGTGGTGGAGCAGTCGGGTGGTTTGGAGGGAGAGCTGGTGGGTTGACGAGCGAGTTCTGGAAATAAGAAGATGATAAGGGATGGAGATCGTGAGCTGTTTGTCTAGATTTGGGAATTTCTGGTTGTGTTCAGGAACCTTTTTCTCTTTCTTAGATGAGGATCCGCTGCGGTTGCGGATCTTTTCCTTTTCGGCGTGGTTCGGCTCCGGAGTCTTGCACCGACGCGTGCTGTTTGGTCGTTTGCACGACGAGCACCGCTTCACGGATTTCGACTTTTTACGCGACGACTCGGACGCCGACAAGGTCTTGGTACGCGTGAGAAGCAACATGATGAATCAAGAGAATCTAGGAAATCATTGAATGAAAGAAGTAGAAGAAGAGCGGAAACGAAGACGCGGGAGAGACTAAAAACAATCTCGCTAAATGGGCGAAAAAGGAAGAAGAGCCGGGGGCGGAAGGCAAGGAGTTCGCTCTCTCGGTAATTGGAAAAACCCGAAAAAATAAAGCCAAAGTGGAGCAGAAGATAACTTTGCAGAAGACGTCAGGAGAGCGGAGGAGTCGAATGGGATTGTTTGAATTTTGAATGGAATGGTGGCACTCAATGACGACAAAGGGTACAAAGTACGATCAAGAAGAGGATCTTTCTAAGAAGATCTTCCAGAATGCGAACGCTCACGATTGTTGTTCATCAAATTAGCCCAATTTCAGAAGGATCAAGAATCGAGTCCGTTGGGAAACGAAACTCGGGAACAACCCGAAAATAAGGCAAGTTCTCTCTGTGTTTGCCGTCTTCGAAGCAGAAATTTGTGGTTTGAACCGGGGAAGATATCATCAGACACTAACTCCTCTCTTCTTTCTTTTCAACTTCCTTATTCTCCGGGAACACCTTCACGAATAAAACGAAAACATCATCACGCACACACGGAGCAGGGGCAACTTCCTCATGGAGAGCTTCGTGTTGTGGCCCTATGCAAAAGTTCCAGAAATTGGTCCCACGAGGAAATGGGAAACGAATGGGAAGGGCGTGGCCAGTGGCCCAAGATTGAGCGGACCGCCATAAATTATACGTGTTGGTGCACTTCTCGGCCGACTTTTTGATAGCTCGTTGAAAATATCAAAGAGCCATTTCTCACGGAGCCCAAATTCGAAAGAAAAAATGAAATGGAAACTTTGGAAACTTCCGTGTGGATTAGCTGCAACGGGATACCGAGTATACCGGGGGATCAGAAAGGATGAGGAGAGGGGAAAAGTCATTTCATTTCTCCCGAGAAGGTCCATTTTATGGACCTATGCACTTTGTGTTTACGAGTGGGGGAGGAGAAAGGTTTTGAGTTGATCAGAGAGCGGGAACTGTGTCTGTGAAGAAGAGAAGTCAATGATATCAGAAGTCGGAACAAGGAAACGGGTTCGGATCATAAACATGCTTCACTGAATTTCCAGAAGCAGCTCAAGACACAGCTCATAAACTTTTAGATGTTCGGATCAAATGAGCAGAAAACTTGAATGATGTCAGTGTTGTTCGGGTTTTATTACGTCGATCTTCGACTGTTGCTCCTTTTCTAGGAATTCAGAAGGAAATGAAAAGAAAAGTCGTAGACGGAGGTGTTCCGTTTCTTCTTCTCCTCCGCGCGATTCGGACGGATCGGATGGAATCTCGTGGCGTCTCCTTCTTTTTATGATCATGTTTTGTTTCGCCAACTCCAGAACGAGGCATGTGCGCTCCCATTTTTTAATAAAATTTCTCGCTTTTTTCGTGCTAATTGTTTTTGTGGCAGGGGGAGGAGGCGACTGTGCCCAAAAGAAGTGATGCAAACGGGAAGGGCGAAAGAATTGATGAGGATCTGGATCTGGAGGAGGAGCTCGCAAAGAAGACAAAAGAGAAACACATGCCTGCTAAAAATTCAATATAGATGGATGACGAGGAGAAAAAAGAGAACAACCTCTCTTTTCGGTCCCGTTTTTGGACGAGGAGAAGCAGTGGAGCCCATCCCGACGTGTCAAGACAAATTGAATTAGATGGGGGTTCCGGCGACACTGGTGGAAGAAGACGTGCAGCTCATGAAAACGGACGAGAACATCCTGAGGGGCCGTGATTTGCAGGAGACGTGCTACTCATACGGAGAAGCAAGCTGCCCTTTGCAGAAATGGTAAACACCGCCTTCGGAAGGGAAAGGAGCATTCAGACGAACTCGTTAGGTGCCAAGACTTCTGTTTTCGGAGTGTCTAAACTGTTTTGTCTGCCCCTCCTTAAAATGCGGT
>LR539397.1:2185036-2219647 GCA_900536315.3 Caenorhabditis becei | reverse complement strand
CCTGGGGAGCGAAGCTCCCTAGTCTTGTCGCGTGAACAGCTGAAGTACATGTCCATGCGAAAAGGATCCGTACTCAAGTTGTACTGAACTTCTGATGTCAGTTTGAGGAAGTCTCCGAGTGTTTTATTATCTTTGATGCCCGAACCAAGTGTCTTTTCACATGACGAAAACCCAAAACACTCGACTCGGTTTCAGCTCTTTTTCATTTTCGAAAAGTCGCTAACTGCGATTTTTCATCTCCTAGACGGCGTATGTGTGAACATGAATCCCGTGGGACGGTTTCCGTGAAAATAAAAAAGAAAAACGGAGTGGACCGGCTGACGGCGCGAAGAAGAAGGAGAATGGGCGCCTACGTGAGCAGTCACGTGGGCCGAAAGGCTTCCAGTCCATTTACAGAGTGCTCGAGTTGAGTTGAGTGAATAGAGTGAAGGACCAGGAAGTTCCGTGTGTCTGGCGGTGCGAATGAGCGAATGGAATGTTCTGAATGTTCCGACCGGAAGAAAAACACAGAGAACAACAACACGAATTGAGTCATGAGGCACACAACTTGGTACTTTTTCTTTTGATCAGAGTCCTACGAATCAGCATATCCAGGAAAGGATTAAAAAGTTACGAGCAGAATGCAAAATCTGCCTCGCCACTCGACCCAAGTCACGAAAAATGGAAATCTGGAGTAGAACATTTCGTCCGGAAATTCAAAACAAAAGTGGAATCTCTGGAGGAGTTGGCCCTTCTGAAAACGAGTTGTTCTCTACTCGGCGGGTCGTCCCTGGGGAACCGTGCGAGATTTCCAGCCCCAAAAGAGAAAAGCGCAATCAGATTATAGTGAAAACGGGAGCGGAAAGCCAAGAAAAGACAAAAAGAAGGGAAATAAAAGCCGAGGACTTTGATCTTCTCCGATTCGGCCACTTCCAACTCCATTCGGCTCCGACGTAGATTTATGTCTTCACGTCTTCCTCTTCCTTCTTTTATAAGTGGTGAAAAAGGGGCGGAGCTTGAGCGACAAGACGGAACCCACAATTATCCCGGATCCAGGACACAATCACATTACAGTATGCCCGTTTTATAGGTTTTCACCATATTTCATAGATAATTGTTGTGACATTTTGAGAAAAGACACGTACCCGTTGCGAAAGAGCCGGGTAAGCTGGAGGAGCCGCCGGGTTGTTGGCTTGATTCGGGTAGATCGGCATACCGTTCGGACCAATTTTTGGGAGGTTAATGACTCCGACCGTCGGGTTTGGCCTGAAAGAATGCGAATATTTAATGAGATTCAGTAGTTTGCTCACTTTGGAGGCTCAGCGTTAAAAGCGTCAGGCGGGAAGTCGTAGTGATCCCGTTCCCGGTGAGGAACTTCGTAGATGTTTCCTCCTGAAGTAACGATAATTAGTCATTTGGAAACTACACTGAAAAGCCCATGAATACGTTCTAAACTGGCTCAATTAATTGAAAAGACCACAAAAGGAAAAGGCGGTCACGAGTACAAAAAGGCGAGAAAAGAGGAAAACCATTGAAAATAACTCAAAAACCACGGACATGACAAGAAGAAACCGAGGAGGCATCGGACACTTACATACCAGACACGTCGGGTATATGATCATAAATGTTCTCGTCGTCTATAAAAAGCGCGGAGATTGCACACCGTTCTACACCAACATTAACGACTACCGACACGAAAACGACGCAAGAAGCCGCAAGCTTCGAACGGTTTTTCGTCTAAAGGGAGGAATTCACAAAAGGTGTTTACCTGCTGGGATTTCATTCGGATGACGGTTTGGTGGTGGTGGGATGAAGTTGGCCGATGGATGAGCCCCTCCTCCGATTACGTGTGGTTGAGGAACGACCCCGCTTCCGATTGCTGGCGGGTGCTCGAGATTCCATCCGTAACCTCCGCCGTCGTTGCCGGATCCATTGTTTGATGGTGGCGGTGGTGGTGGTCCAGTCGGTCCTCCGCTTCCTCCTCCGGCATTCTTGAAGTCTATGAGGATCTGCTCGGCCTGATGCACTTCGTCTTCTCTCATCACATCCGGATCCGGAACAAATGGCACTCCGGCGGCCGCGGCGATCTCGATCATGTACCTCTCGACGAGAAGTTTCGGCGGTGCCGCAGCACCCAATTTGGATATAACCTTCGGGTTGACACGAGCTGGATACTCGAGTTGGTTGGCACGGGCCGCCTCGGCAAATGGTTTTCCGTACTTTATGGTCAGCTGATCACTTATTGTCTTGAACTCGGCGATGTCCGTCGCGAGTCGAGGAGCCGCCCACATGATGGTAATCACTGCCTCGGCAATTCCGTCGTCCAACGTCTTCATCTCAGTGATAAGCCCGAAACGAGCGAGCAGCAAGTCGCAGTACATCTCGAGTATTTCGAATGCTTCGACGACGTAGTCCTCTCGGATAATGTGCTCGACACGGATGCGTGCACGGTCCGGCTTGTTGACTAAAAAAACCAGTTGTGAAATAGTTTTTTTCTGTAGCAAGTTTGGGACATGATCGATATTTTTGGAATAGCTGTTTCAATATGAATCTGAAGTCTCTGTCAACTCACCAGCAATGTAGTCGGCAATTTCCGTTCGTGCCTTCATCGCCATCTCGGTTTTTTTCTTGCCGAGAAGCTGCAATCGATTGATTCCGAGCCGAAGATTGGTCTTGAGCTTCGGGTACTGGGCTCCCCAACTGATGGACATGGTTCCTGGAATATGAAGTTGGAAAATAAGAGCGAAATGGGCTAAGTGGCGAGTATTTGAAGGGAAGGTGATTGTGATGAAATCGAACACGCAGATGGGTTGGAAAATGAGTCATCCAAACAAAACTGTCTGCGTCTCTTGTGTTTTTTGAGGATATTTCGCAATCATTTGGAGATATTTGGGGCGCCATTGAGCTTTTGGAGCCGTGTGTAATCAGAAAATGTCAAAAGGCTTTCTATATTTGGATTCTGAATGAGAAAAAGGCGAAGAAGCAAGAAAATGAGATGGTGAAGTCATCGGTCAAGACACGAGACAGCGGGTTAGGAGGCGATACAGCGGGGCGCATATGCATTGTGTTCAGACCTGCGGAAATAAAGCACATGTATTAAATGTAAACAGAAAACTAAGCAATTTTTGAAAACAGCAGGAAAGTGGCGGTTTTTTAGGTTTCTTAGAAAATTCAGACAGCTGGAGAAACATTTGTTTGCAATTTGTCAATTGCAAATGTCAATTGCAAAATGTCAATTGCAAATTGACATTTTTTGTACACGAATGCATTATTTTTTACAAACAATCGCATAAATATCAGTAACGCTGTAGAAAAATTAACGCAGATTGACGGAAATTCAGAAGAAAAACACGGCGTGAGGAATCGTACGCGCGGCCGTGGATTTTCTTCCACCCGTCCCATGTCTGCGTCTCTCAGGCGAGAGAGTGTCGGCCACCAACTTTTTGGCGCCAAATTCAAATTTTAACGCTAAAGAACGGGAAAACGGCCTGGATACGTGATTTCTCCCTGATTTTTCAATTTTCTGTGCTGCAAACAATTTTTTCCGAATGAATAATTGTGAAAATCATGTTTTCAACTCAGAAAAAGCTCCGAAAACCTATTTTCACGAAATTTCGAGAAAGTCGGTAGAAATACATAAACGACCAAATTTTCGTGAGTGTAGACAGTAAAACTGTGTTTAGAATCTGTTTTTACCACTAGGGAATTTAACTTTCCGAAAATTGTGGGCCAGAAATCGAAATATCGTCAAAATAAAAAAAGTGAACAAAAGTGCGAAATTTCGAAAAAAAAATTTTCCGATGTGAAGGAGGGAAATTCACTGAAAACAGATTGTTGCAATCGATTCAGAAGGGTCCCTTACGTCTAGGAAAATTCTGTTTTCAAAAGTTCAGGGGCCAATCTTGAGATATTGCCGAAAGTTTAAAACCCTGAAAATACGCTGTCGCCAGGAACATTAATTTTTAGCGGTCAAGGAGGGAAATTCATGTAAAACCCATGGTCTTATCGTGTTCTTCCTAGTCTGTTATGTCTGCCAAAATTCTGTTTTCGAAATCTGAGGGGCGGAATTCGAGATATCCGTCGAAACGTGAAAAATTCCCAAATTATTCCAAAATTCGATGAAAATCGGGTGCTACCGTACCCCTCGTGGCCGCGGAAAAAATTTTCTAGGCCGCCGTACGCTTCCTCACGCCGTGAAAAAAGGTGGAAACGTGGAAAAAAACAACGTTTCGAAAACAACAAGTACCGTAAACTTTCAGATCGTTGCGAGACCCGACCACGAAATCGAGTGCCTCCCTTTGAACTGGGTACTGTACCAAGTTTTCACTTTTCGTTTTTATTTTTCAAGAAATCCCAATTTTCTCTTCTCTTCGTTGGTTTTTCAATTTTTCTGAGTGTTTCAGATAATTTATTTCAAAAATATTAATTTTATTAATGCCAGATAAATAAAAATGAAAAAATTTGGTTGATTCAACCCATAATAAAAATCTCAAGATGATATTTCAATTTTGGTAAATTTTGCGCTGTTCGCAAGTAATTGCCGGGCGTACTTGTCGTGCTTTTAAATACACAAAAAGTCATAAATAAATACAAATAAATTAGCGAGAACTTGTTCAGTTCTGTTTCTTGAAAACATTTGTTTTCTTAGAGTGTCGTGGGAATTCCTGACGTGGATAGTCGTCGTCGAGAGCCAGAGTTTTGGAGAACTGATTCTGGAGATCGCTTGAGTAGATCCACTCGAAAAGCATGCACCCGACCGTCTGGAAATTCAATTTCCTTTTAATCTTTGGGTTCTGGTACTCACCACGAACAGTTTGTAGTAGAAGATGACGAGTAGAATAGCAAGGAAGACGGTTTCCATCGGAAGCAATTGTTGTTTTTCTTCTTCGACGCCGATGTCGGCATATGAGATTATGACTGCAAAGCCAGGTTTTTGTAACAATCGAAGCTCAAAAGATTAGGAGCTCTGCAAATTTTGCAAAAACCGAGCAGCTGGTGACTAATTCTAGCGAATGTTCAGTAAAACCATGTCAAGCAAGACAATGTTCTACAGTTCGCGTAGTTGTTTGATAATTTCGCTCTATGACCGACTCACCATCGAAAATCTCTCCGACATTCATCATTGATTAGAAGAGGGGTCGGGGACTGCTTCTCCGTGCGTATGCAGGCACAACAAACAGCAACAAACCAATTTGGTCGTCGTCTGAAAAAGAAGGGTGAAGAAAAGAAGGGGAGAAGAAGAGGGGAGGCGTAAAAGACGTGGCGCGGAGAAGAAAAGAGGCCGCGCTTCCCCCAGCTCCTGCCTATTTCTGCTGTTCTCCTCCCCATCCATCGTCGGCGTCGTCTGCCGAAACACACACTCACACGTACGCATACATGTGTGTATAAATATGCAGATATGAAAAATGAAAAAAGAAAAACTTGGGCGAAAAGAGATACGGACAGCTCTTTGGGAGGCACCCTGAGCAGTCCTGGAGGGACGCTTCCAGAAGGAATACTAGTCTGCGCCGCGTTTGATCCACGTTCCGCCTAATGACCGAGTGGGAAATAAATGGGGTGTGGAGAAGAAGTGGTCGTTGTCTCAATTGGCTCAAGGATAATCGTAGGATGAGGGGAAATCGGCTTTCGGAGCGGACATGGTCGTAAATCCAGGTTTAGTAGTGTCAACTGCGAATTATCGTGTGGTTGTGGCATTCAATCAGGGGTACATGCTTTCCCAAATTGTTGAGTTGTAATGTCAGTTGAATTGTGGAAATATAGGAAATCTTGACGAAATTGTGTATCTGAAGTTTGGGAAACACGAGTGAGTCTCTTTCGGTTGACAAAAAGCATCTGCGTTGAAGCGAGCAGGTGAATAGAGTTCTAATGAAGTGTGGAATTGCGAATCGCGAGCTTTGACGTCATGAGTAGTGATTGACAATATCAGAAGAGTTTGGTCTAGTTTCAGGCAAGGATTACAAATAAATATTCTAATTAGGCTGAAGAAAAAATGGGGTCTAATTGAAAAAATGGGGTCTAATTGAAAAAATGGGGTCTAAAATGAACATCTTGATGTTTCCAAGAACTCACTCAATCAAATCAAATTAAACATTGATTCGTTCCAGAATGGTGCTGCTCACCGATTCCAACTTCCTCGAGTACAGTCCGAAGCTCCGCCAGACCCTGTTCCACTCCACGTTCTTCTCCTTCGACTTCGAGTTCCTCGGACTCGATACCTCCGCGATTTCGCTCCATGACACCACAGAACACCGATATAAATTACTCCGCGACAACGTCATCAAGTACCGCCCGTGCCAACTCGGATTGTCATTTTTCAAGCAGAACAGTACTAATGGAGGGTGAGTTTTCAAGAATAAGAATTACTAATTTAATGTGTATTTCAGTTTTCAATCAGATTGCTACTCCATTCCTCTGTTTCAACGATTCGGCGATAATTCCACAAATATCTCATTCCCGTCGATCCGATTTCTCAGAAGTCACAATTTCGATCTGAACCAAGTATTCACGGATGGAATCGAGTACTGTACCAGACGCGAGTTCAAAAAGTTTGAAAAGGCGATGAAGAAGGGAACTGCTCTCAGGTATGACTGATTAGATGGCTTATCACCCGTTTCTGTTTTCAGTTATCTCTCAAAAGACGTGATCATCGAGCTCGAGCTCTTGAAAGTTATGCTCCACGAGAAGATTCATCAATCAGAAGCTATGCTAATCGTCCGATCAACAGAAGAACCCCCACAAAAACCGATTTTGAAACTGAGATCCGGCGAGTCGATCGATCTGAAACTGAACGTGTACATGAGGAAAAGCAGTCTGGAGATGTGTCTGATCGTTTATGAACTCAGCAAAGCATTCCCGCAGTTCATCTTCAATCAAGATAAGCAGTTTACGTTTCTCAAAGTCACAAATGTTCCCGAATGGACGACTGGGGAGGCGAATCTCGACAGTTTGAGGATGACGTGTCTGGAGGCGTTCGAAGGCATCGCGGCGATTATGGAGTCTGCGATGTGGTCTCGTAAAGTGATTGTCGGGCACAACAGTCTTCTGGATTGCATGTACCTCTATCACTATTTCTTCGAGCATTTGCCAGCCAAATACGAAGATTTCAAAGAGAGATTCCACAAACTGTTCCCCAAAGTCATTGACTCTAAAGTGCTTGCTCAAAAGCTCCGAATGGAACTCGGTGGGATCGGAGACTCTCTTCAGAAGGTCGGCGATTTCTTCGGATCCGAAAAGTCGGACCCAATGGTGCCACCGCAACTGCGTGGAGTCATAGATGGGTGGCTGGTCCCTGCGGACGACGACTCGGACAACTCGTATCACAACGCCGCATTCGATGCGTACGTCACTGGAGAAGTGTTCCTGAAAATGGCACATATTTATGTGATTCAAAGGTATTTCCCTTGAATACAAAAGAGATAAACTTCTAATGTTTCAGAAACAAACTGAAGAATGAGATGATCAAATTCAAGCAACTCCTGCAGTATCTCGACGGAGCCATCGTGAACCGTATCCCATTTCAGCTCCTCGATATCGGGTGGTGCTGTCTGTCCGGCGAAGATTCAGAAGGTTGCCGTCCCGATATCATCAGTGTCGTCAGGAAAGACCGACAACCGATCGATAAAACACTGTATCAGATTCAAGAGAGGACATTGGAGGGGCTGATGGCCACATATCAGTTCGACATGGAGTTATCGAAAGATAAAATGGCTATTCTCCTTGCTACGAACACTCCAGGATCGTGAGTCTCGTGAAATCTGAATAAAATCTTTACTCTCTGCGTTCAGATACGCATTCCTGTGTGAAAAGTACTCGAAAAACGGACATCTGATCCCCCTCGACGAGTTGGAATCCGGAATAAAATGGTAACTCCCTCCAGAGATTTTCCTAGTTGTAACATCTATTTCAGGACATTCGAGCAACGACAAACCGCATGGCGCAGTCACAAGGAGAGCCTCGGAATTATTGATATTGTCGGAAGGTCAGAGAATTCCCAAATGCCCCCCGGAAATAAGTTGATTTCAGACAATGGGCACGTCGCCAAGTGGACCGAATGGAACGAGTTCTCGCCGATTGATTTTTACAAAGATCGTTTGATAATTATATAGTCTTGTGCATTTTTATTTTTTATTTTACTCCAAATTTCATTTTATAATTAAAATGCTTTTATTATTCATAAGTAGCAATTGCGTATATTATAACACGATCCTGTGGTAGTTGTGTTAGGATACCAGTAGAAAAAGAGACCCGATGTACATTTTTCAGAGAAGAACGAATTGGCAGTGACGGATCATTTGGAAGTAGTCGTCGTGATGGTCCTTCTGGTCGAATACGATCTGATAGAGGTCACGTCGGTTCGACGGATCACACTGGATTGCTGGAAATGTATAGAAATGAGAACAGTCTATGGGAATAGTAATCTCACCTTGCTTCTAGTCAGATCCATCCTGGAGTTGTCTAGTAGTTGTGTGGTTTCGAAGTGTGCCTGCGAGTACATCGGCCGTTTCGGCGAGTCGCAGAAGTTGATTCCGAGGTTCTTTCGCATGAGACGGATGAAGACGGCACGGTACTTGCTGCCGAAGATCAAGTAGATTATGATCGTCGAGGCACCGTTCACATTGACCAAGAAGGTGGAGAGCTGGAACAAGGGGAATGGAAACACGCTCTACTGGACATTGTTACCTCAACGAGCAGGGTCTCAATGTCTTGGAAGAATCGGATATTCGAGAGTTCGATGATGTTGTTGGCGAATGCGATCAAGTTGAAGAGCAGGAACTCTGTGGTGATGGCCACCAGCATGACTGTCACCCCGTTCTCTTTCTTTTCGTTCTTCGTTCCATTTCCCCCGCTTCCTCCGTTTCCCATCAGAATTCCACTTCCACCACCTCCGTTTTCAACTGGAACAACTGCCGAATAACCGTCGATCTTCGTGACGATCGTGTCAGTCGGAACTGTCGAATCGGATCGTTTCGTTCTCATCAGGGTCATCTCACGACGCATTCTGAATTATGATGTTCGGATGTTTAGGGAGAGATTATCCAACTCACTTGTAAGACTGCTGAAGAGTCGCAATGATTCTCAAATTGACGTAGGTGAGCACTGCAAATGGCAAGAAAAACATGACGATGGTGTAGGCGGCATTGCGGAAGATTAGAGTGTACATGTTGTTCATCATGAGAGTTGTCGGAAAGACAACGGAAGAGTTGCTGGAAGGATCGGAAGGTTGTCAGTCAGGCGGAGGGGCACACTTACGTTTGACTCTCGACATCGTAGAAGCACGGCTGGGCATGCAGTTCGAACCAACGGCTCGTGTTGAAGACGAATGCGAAGACGACGGCAGCGACGATGACTGCCTTGACGGCCGAGGAGTTGGAGATGCGACGGATCTGCAGAGCACAGGATGAAAGAGAAGGACTCTGGAAAGGGGTCTTACCAAGAATGGGTGACAGACTCCCAGGTATCTGTGAACTGACACCAGGATGGTCACGTAGACGGACATGGTCAGTCCAGTCTGAGCCAAGGGATAGAACCAGACAATGAGCTGGACGGACCAATGGATCCACCCGGGGTCATGAGATCGTTCTGCATAGACGGGCACGGAGAAAACGAAGAACGAGGCGACGAGAGTCATGAGATCGGAGCAGGAAAGGGCAAGGAAGAACCAGTTGACTGGTTGGTTTCGCATCTGGAAATGGGATGAAATGGGGTGAAAGGATTAGGAGGAACTTACAGATTTCTGTGAAAAGACGCAAATGTTGATGGTGTTGGAGATGATTCCGAATAGGTAGACGAAAGGGAACAGGTAGGATCGGAAGAGGAACTGAGCATGTGTGAACTCGATCTCCTGGCACTTTTCGATGTCATCGTCCAATGACATACCAGCCTGCAAATGGGTTTTTGATGATGGGAATATTCTCGGAAAGTTCAGAATAGAGGGAAGGGGACATTACTATTTCACATGAGAAAATGGAATTGTAGGGTGTCTTGACATGTTTTAGAGATGAGTTGACCGTTTTGTGAGCATTTCTTGTTGATGAGAAGCTGGATTTTCTCATTGTTTTCAGACGGAATTTGAACGAAGGGGTTATTGGATTTGAGCTATTCTAGGCGTTGGGTTCGGTGCAATCCCTATTTCTCATCGGATGAAGATTTGATGATCAAGAAGACAAGAAGATAAGAAGTCTGCGAGGCACTTCCGGGAATTGGACAATCATACAAAAACTGGAGGGAAAGGAAAGGGCGGGAATACAAAAGATGTGGTTGGAAGGAATCAGAAAACTAGAAAATCAAAGGAAAGAACATCAAGAAGAATACGGTGGAGTCAGACTGGACAGCCAGGTGAAACTCTCCGAAATAACCCGGGAACCCCGCGTCTTCAGATCTTCGCTCTTCTCCGTCAAATCAGCTGTCTAGAAATACGCGAGGGGTTGTGTTTCGATTGGATCGCTGATTTGGCCAATTTCGAGATAATCAGGAGATGAGAATAGCACTGGAGATCTTCGGTTAGCTGACGACTAGAGTTTACGAGGAAATGAATTGGCCGGGCAATAAACCCGAGAAGATGATGTTCCGGCCGGCCGTTTGAGTCGACCTGAAACGATTACACGCCGAGAAGCGGAGCAGAGTGACAAATTGCAGCGCCCGTTTCTGAGGAGAAAGGGAATGGAGACAATCTTCCCCCTTCTTTTTCTTATTTTGCAGAACGAGACGGAACACGAACAATCGGGGTTTCAGACTAGAAAAAAGAGAGGGCGAAACAATAATTGGCACGTTTCGGAAGATGTGTCTAGCTGGATCCGAAGGGCTCCGGGCGGTCTTTGCACCCGATAATTGGGCTAATGAAATGGACGGAAGGACTCGTAAGTGGGTCAAGAAAATGGGACCCGATGGGACGGAAATGGGACTAGGTGGACTGATAAGTGTTATCACAACTTGTTTGAACCTCTTGACTTCAAGGCCCTTCTGCTGTTTTCGCTCGAAATTTTCCAGGAATTCGGATGAAATCATTCACAGAAAAAAGACAAAGTTCAATGCAGTTTCCTGTCGAAGAAAGGGGCGAATCAGGAACGAAAATGGATGCAGAAAGTTCAGAAAGGCGAGGCGGTGTCCATGAATAAATGAGATCTCCGTTCGTGTTTTCCTGTTATTTTTCCAGCAAAAATGACGAGAAATGAAGAGTTCAAATGGCGCATCGGAGATGATTCAATTGAGGCACGGCGAAAGAGTTCCGTATCGGAGACGAATGTGCATTTGGACAAAGGGGAAGGCCCGTTTGAGAAGACGTCACAAAAGTAGAGGTAATTGGAAATTGGGTGAGATAAGGGAAGAAGGGGAGGAGGAGTACGTGACGAATGGGGAAATTATATGCAAATCCTGGGGAGAAGCCGATGTTAGAGTACACGGGAGGGCTCCCAGGAGAGATGCTTGTTTTGACAAGAGTACTGTAGCAGGTACAAGTTATCAGACGGTTAACTGGTGATAAAGAAGAACATGTGATTTGAGACACTTGATACAAGTTGAGAACTGTTTCAAGTATTCAACACTTCAAGCCATTGTCACATGGAAAAGTGTTCAACATTGTTTCGGGGTTTCAGCAGTAATAAGTTCACATTATCTCAACGACCTTATTGCCCTATTCGGAAACATCAGTTGTTGTTTTTTCGAAAACTTGCTCGAATTTCCGTTCTGAATGACCGCGAAACTCGACTCTTGTCCTAGTTTCGCCTACGCAAACATTCTGTGCAAATTTAGGAAAATGGCTTTCAGAAAAGAAGAAAAAGAAATGGTGCGAAGTCAGAGGCATTTGAACTTTCAAAAGTGGACTATTTCCTTTCATCCGGAAATCCTGAAATACCGTGAATTTCCGTTTCGAACAGACAGGAAAATGAATGTTTTCGAGGGGTCTGGAGTGCCCTCGAAGAAACAAAAAACAAACGGAAGAAGGCGGAAAAGATTTCCAGCTGAAGAATGCAGCAGAATGCGAAGTGACACAGAAATTGTAGATCTCTGCCTCAATATCCCCCACTTTTTTCGCCTGCTCTGTGTGTGTTTGTCCTCGAGAATTCCGAAAGAAAACGTACGGTCTAGTCAGAAAAACGTGTTCGGATCGGCAGAGTGGAAGGGATGTGCAAGTGTTTAGTTTGGTTGCGGAGGTCAAAGACTCCCCACGAAACTTTCTGTTTGTAAGTGCGCTCCATTGAAACCCGATCTAGCAGGAAGTGTCTACCAGGCGGCAACTTTGAAAGATCAAAAAGAGATACTGTGGAGGAGGAGGTGCTGACCTTTCCTTTCAGCGAATTTCGCCATAATAGAATGTTTTGTGGAACTGCTAGACACGCCGGCACACACTTTCGAATACACGAAAACACTGAAAAGAGGGGAAATTCTTGCTCGGCGCCTTCCATAAACTTCCAAAAGCCAGGTGAAAACACTCTGGCTCGAGTGGCTCACTGAAATAAAACCAACGGAGTGCGTAACCAGGACGGGCCGAATCGTAAAACATTATGGTAGGCACGCACATAAAAGATTATGTTTGCGGAGCCTAAAAGCTTTCCGAATATTGTGGAAGAACTCGGAAGACGAATCGGAAAATCGGTGAGGAAAGGACGAAAGAGTGGATAAATGGACAAACTGGGTGGGACAACAAAAGTGCAATCGGGGGCGGAACGAGTCGATTTGTAGGCTTCTGGAGAAGACTTTGACTGTGGAGGGAATCTAGAAGTTCAGCACAAGATCAGAGAGTCTGTGGGAGCAAAACAGAGGAAAACAACTTTTGGAAGTGGGTGATCCCTGGGGGAGTCGAGGTAAACTATACTAAACAATTGGGCATGAGTGCCACCTTCACGACCTAACTGCTCAATGGGGAATCATTCGGAACACGTGTTCTATTTCAAGACACCCAATTGGAACCTGTTTTTGCGTGGTCCCGCCAGACAGACTGGACCTCTGTGCACCGGAATTTGAGACATGGTTCACTGGATAGGTCACTATGCAAGTCCAAAATAACCTGTGGGGTGTCCATTCGGTCAAAACATGATCCAGGAAGTTTTTTGGGAAAATGAACTTTTGGGAAGAGAACAAATATGTGTGGGTCCGTGGACTGTTTTTGTGCATCGCGTTGAAAGTTGTTGTTGAGTTCGCGGTCTCGCCTAATATTCTGGAGTTCCAGTTTCCAGTGATATTTTGCTTCCAGAACCCTCTTCCAGACATCCTCAGTTCTTGTTCCGTTTACATAAACTAATAAATTTGAGAACGTCGTCCGCGCGATTCCATAAATAACTCCGTCATCGCCCATCGTCATCTTCTTCGTGTTCGCTGCTTTTTCAGTCCAAAAAATTCTCATCAGAGGTGGGAAACCTAACCAAATATGTACATAATACCGGCTGGATTCGAATTACGTGTTAATAAATAACTGAATTGGGGGCAAGAATACAGAATTTCCGGGAATCTGGGGAGACCCGGAAGGTAGTATTCGGACGGGGAAATGAAATGGTTGCTAACGATTATGGACCGGGTGATGTGATTATCAGTGTGTACTATGGTTGGGTAGAATCAGGAAATGCTTTTATAATCAAGTGGCATTTCATGGGGAAGATGCTGGCAAGGAGCCAAGAACCGGGAAGATGAATGGAAGAGGAAATGGAGAAGAGAGGTCTTTTTGGTTTCTGGGGTCTCGAGATTCTTGAGGAAAGGATGTAGTGTGATGGGTTAGAGGGAAACGTGTTTTGAACGGAGTGGAGTAGGAGAAGAACGGAATAGTTGGGCAACTGAAGGTATTATGAAGGTTCAGAAATCTAGGTCAAACGGCCTGCTTGCCACTCGCAGACTCACAATCAGATGAACAAGAACACCTTTGAATGAACCGCCTGTCTGTATATTTTCCAGCTGTTTTATATCGGAACAATCCAAAGATCCAGAAAGTTCTCGGCTTATAGATAAGCACTGATCATCCTGCTGTACTAAACAACTTGACGATACCAAACAAGGCTCAATCATTTTATATAAGATTTCTAGAAAACAGAGGTTTGTTTCGATGTTGTAAGTGTCCTGTGAAACAGAAATCAGTTGGAATTTTCCGGAGAACGCCCCGTTCCGATTAGCCCCTTTTCCTCTGGAAATATCTATGCGTCACGATGAAATAAGGAAGAGAAAAGCGAAAAGATGAAGGAAGGGAAGCGGCGATTAATTAGAATTGGGACGACGAAAAGCTCCGTTTTCTGCCGAAGAAAAGCAGAAAAAAAGAGGGAAATGTTGATCAGAATTGTGGCGTTCGTCTGCGCACCAAACGTTTGGAGGAACCCGTTGGGCGGGAATTCAAAAACGGGAATTAGAGACCGACGGGCCGGAAAAATGAGAAAAATTGACTGGGCGACGAGACCGGAGGCCGATTTAAAATTCTATGTTTTCTCATCTTTTTATGAGATGAAGAACGAAAAACCTAAAGAAAGAAATGAGAAAATTGGTGGTGTGAGGGGTGGAATAACAAGTATGGGACGGAGCAAACGATCAGATGCAAACGCACGATTCGCCTCCAGGCACTGAACTTTCCACGGGTGGTCCGAGTGGGAGGAAGCATCGGAAATCGGGCAAAGCGTTCGGAAGAGGAGGGTACGGTAGCAGGGTTTTCTGAGAAATGGAGGGCTCTTCTGTACACATCTACATTACGTGAAGATGTAAACAGCAATTTGTAAGAATTGTATCTTCGCGAGAAGTGACCAAAGGGTTTACTTCCGACTTTCTCTGAGAGACCAAAATGAGTCAGGAAAGGAACCCAAATAAACTAAAGACGTGGGCCATGAGAATCAAAAATTCTGCGCTGAGAACCCGTAAAAAACAAAAAAGTCACCCTACGGAGGCTAGGATTAGATCAGAAATCGAGAAGGAAGTAGCGAATGTGGGAGTGTTTGGACGGGAAGGATGCTCTTGAGGACCAGCACAAATTTGATCTTTTCTGTTCCAGCGGCCCCAGAAAAACAACAACAACTGACTGGAAAAGGTGCTGGAATTGGCAGATACTCGGAAGAAAAGCAGGAGACGTGGAATTTGGGAGAATTCAAGTGCAGGTCATTTATTATGCTCAGATGGCCTAGAAACTCATTTGTTAGTCACGTCTGGTCCACAATAAGTTACTCGACTTTTGAACTCGAAATGGGAAACTGTGCGAGATGTAGATGTACTGAATAAGAAGAGACAGACAGTTAGGTCCTTGTGAGTTCGACGATTTCTGCGATACGTCTCCAGATATTTACTTGCTCTGAAGTGCATCGTCGACGACATCCGTCCCAACGGACACCTTCTGATAACTACAATTGGAAGCATAGTAAGCATCGGCAGCACGGGAAATATCATCTTGGACCCGAGAGATGGCAGGTTTGGAGAATCGAGGACTTGGAGGGTAATGTTCAGAAAGCGATTCGATGAAGTGCAGACAAAAGTTTTTGTAGGATTGGTGGATCTGTCTGATCTGTGGATGACTGAATGTTAAGGAGCTTGAAAATGTAGTGAAGGAGGGAGAGGGTTCAACAAAACAAAATGAAAGTTTGAGTGAAAGATTAGGAATTGAGAGTACTTCAATCAGAATGGCAGACAAGTTGTGACAATCACGCGGTGACAGAAGTAGGACAACATGTCAGTTTGAGTCAGTAGTACAGTACAGTAGGTTCTCAGATTCGAACTCATGAATCGGAAAGCATATTGAATTGGGATTCGGGTCGTCTAGGTCACTGTACCCATAAGCATCAAAGCTTTCAACATCCTAGACTTCATAAATTTGCTCGCAGACAAGTTTGTGTTGGTTGATGTTAAATGTGTCGTCTGGGCCGTTCCGATAAGCTTCCTTAGCGGCCAAATTCATTTGATCGAATCGAATTTGGTCTACTCATAACACAAGCAAAAACAAAGAACGGTTGGGTGAGAAACTCGGCAGACTTCTGGATCCGGAAGGCGCGAAGCCGCGAATAACAAGTTGAATTAATCAGTATTTCTGTGACGGATCACTCGGTTTTTTGCACCGTTTCTCTCTGAGAATGTGTATTATGGAATGTGTGTTGTGGCGGTGGCGGGGCCATAGATGTAGAGCTAATTAGTTTTGTTGGTTTTGTTTGGCCGTGCCAGATCTGGGATCTACGGAAAAGCCAATGGGGGCACTTTCCGAGAACACAATTAGTATGCGACCAGTGGATGCATAATGGATTAAAGATTGAGTGAACGTTCGATTCGAAGCAGATCGGGTGGGGGAATCAGGAGTGGAGGTGTCGGATCACGAGTGTCACGGATACTCGAAACTCGCGCGGAATGGCCTCATTTCCTGATCAATTAGACTCTAGAAACATTTGCATTACAGCCCCGAATTGATTTCATCTGGGGATCCTAATTCGGATATGGAAATGGACCAAAGGTTTCCAGGTCCTGAGTGAGTTTTGATTCTCGAGGAAGTAGAAAAGTGATAGAAGATGTTGATGATCCACGAAAATAGATGAGGAGGGATCAGACTGCTTATGAAACATCTGCCTTATTTCCCTGACTCATAATAGTCATTTAGGGAATTGGAGAAGGTGTCGAGGGAGTTGTTTTTAACGGAGGAGAGTTCGGGAGATCAGGAATCACATACGGAAGAGTAATCAGAAGCGATCTTTCGAAAGTTATTCTCACTTATGCTCCGTGCTTCAATATGTCTCACTTGTCCAACTAACTCTTGTTTTCTGACAAGTGCATTCGGACGAACAATTCGAAATGTCAATTGCTTATTAGACATTCTGAAGTCGGTTATAATGTGAAACTTTCCACCCTCAATTCTCTCGAATTTGATCTCCGAGCCGTTAGAAACATGAGCGAAGAAGTCGTCCCTCACATATTCCTAATTGCTCCTGAGTCACGTCACAAAACACACTGGGACTAATGGCCAAAAGTACAAGCGGATCGGCAGACTACGTGAATTCTGATGGATTCAAATACTTTCCAGTCTTTCAACTTTCCATGAGTCGGTGCAGAGCCGCTCTGGAATAAGGGAGGAGAGTGTGTGTAGGAGAAGAGACGCAGAGAAAGCTGTAGGCGACAAGAGATTCAGAGTTGTGAAGTGAGTGGGGGGGACCTGATAATGAATGACATGATTCTGATTGTCAATCACTTCTGGAAACAACCTGGAACAAGACGTCGACTATTTGCAGGTGAAACATTCGGGAAGAATGGAAGCATCACCTGGAGAGGAAGTCTAAATTCGGTGGGGAGTGGGAGACATTTTGAGCTGGAGTTGATAAATGTCTACTTGACTCTATTTCTGATTGGTTTTCCAGGAACGAGAAATCAACTGAAAACAAAACAAAACCCAGACGAACTCTGAGTGTTCTCGAACACTTGTGTAACATTGAGGTGTGGTTAGTGTCAGTTTTAAATTCATGAGAAACCCAAGTGACAGACCATGCGTTCAAAGTTCCTCGGTTCGAAATGGACAAAAACCTCATGTGGGTCGGATGGAAAAACCAAAGACTTTCTCTGATTGTGTCTGAGATTGGACACCTCGTTACAACTTTTTCATATATTACTGGAGAAGGAAGAAGACGAAAAAAGGAAAAGTTTGTGGTCCAAAGACTCCAAATTGGTCAGGAAGTGGCGTGTGTCCAGTTCCGAAGCCACGTGATCCGTTTTTTTGCAAAACGGATATGTTGTCCTGGAGGGATTTATGACCCTGCTGACGGTGTTTGGAAAGACTTACGGCGCAGGAAGGACCCTAATCCAGATTCGATCTTTTATCTCTATTTTGAGCTGTTGCCCCCATTTCCTCGTTCTCGACTTTTCGCAAAAGGCTTCTCGTACTAGGGCGATCGGATTTCTGGAAGTTTCCGGAAAAACGACACAGGAAAGAGAATGGACAGGGAGAAAGGCTCAAAGTCAGTCTGGAGGTCGGAAGATCAGCGACTTGTTGCGGAATGTTTTTGGAAAACAAAGAAGTGACTCATTGAATATGCTCAAAAAACAGGTTGGGGAGAGGTCGTCATAGAGTTAGAGGTCCTGTTCAAAACACAAAACAACTCACGGAAGTTGATGAGCCGACTATACGGGTAAGGAGATTTGGGATGGGAGGATAAGTAGGGTAGTACTATTAGAGAGTGTAGAACGTCAGAAAGTCTTTTCAGATCGAGAGTCAAAACACATTGCTCCAGAAAAAACTATCTTTTCAGTTAGTTTTATTTCAGAAACTTATGGGAGTGAGTTTCTTGCTATAAAATACCTGAAATATATCTGAAACTTGTGAACTCACTCTGAGAAAAGCACGGTTTGAAGCCATTGTGACAGATTGATCGAGACGATTTCAGTGATTCCAGCAAGAGTTCTATCTGAAAATTCTTGTTGTGAATTCGAAATTTCAAAGGAACTGAAAACAGAAGGAATCGGAAAAACAGCGGAAATGGAATGGGGAAAAAATCGTGAATCCATCAGATGTTTATAGGAAACGGAATGAATGTAATCGGAGGACTCGATCAGTGGAGCAATTTCAGGATTAGAAGAAGAAGAAGGAGGGGAGGGGCCGCTCGGACAGGAAACACGGGCCGCTCTCCGGAATTTCTGATTCGGGGAGGAGAAGGGGAACCGGACAGGGTGCACTTGTGCACAGACACAGACACGCCTTCAAACAGAGATCGGGCTCAGGTCAATGAGCCAAATGGGCCAGAATTTGGGAAGGACCTGGGTGAACAGGATGGGAAAAACTATACGGGAACAGATCATGAAGCTGTATACGGGGGCATGGGAAAGGATATAATCAGAAGTCGGGGGTTCAATTATAAATTTCCAAAAGAAGAAAAAGAGTTGTCTCGGACACACGTATTATCTCTTTCCAATCAGTTCAAAGTCCAGGTCCAAAAATAGCCTTTGGGAGTTGTTCGATCTCTGGGCAAAGTGGCAATTAGGCTGATGAGTCAAGTGAGTTCATTCTGGAGGAATCAAATCATAATTCGGGCACATCGCCGTGATTTTTGAGAATTATGATTTCGAGGAACTGGAAATTGGAACGGAAAAAGAACGGATGGAAGATCTCTGAAAGAGTACTTTGTGTCAAAAATCAAGGAGGATTCTGACAGCTGAGGAGCGGATCTAGATGGATGATGATCCAGACGGCTTGTGGTTTCGGGCTTGGATTGATTGTTTTTAGCGGGATCGGAAACTAATAGCTAGCTACAGTAACTTTGTCCTGATTATTAATGCAAGAATGATGTTTCTCGTTTGTAAATCCTGCTAAACTTACCTCTTCCAGCAGGTGGACACGGGTTCCGGGGATGTCAGTAAGAGTTATTTTAGATTTCGGAATTCTCCCATCGAAATGCACGCACCACCTAGAATTGTACGTCGAAAGTATGCAGACAGAGGCGAAAAAACAAGAGGACTTCTGATTCTCGAAATCCACGTAGACTTTAGTCCAGATGGCTGCTTCGTGCCGTCTTCCGCATCTGTCTCCTTATAAATTCTGACTGATGGCACACACTTTTCATGCAGAAAGAGGTGATAAAGAGTGATGAGGATGAGTGACGGGTTTGTCAGCTCGTGCAAAATAAAAATAGTCGAGGGAGAGGTCAAGTTTCAGGAAGAAGAGGGGCCTGGAAAACAATTCCGAGGGGTGGTCTACGTAAGTTTTGAATTATTGAGAGAGGGCCACGCCCACTGAGAAGACAAGACAAAGGATGGAACTGAACTTCAGTCGTCAGTCAATGAAAGAATGGAGAAGAGTTGGGGGAGGAAGAAAGTTGACCTTCTTGCGAATGGGAACCCGAAGAGTTTTGTTTGTTGGGGGGAGTATAAACAATTACTGAAAACAGAGAACAACTGGCCTATTTTGAGCCGGATGTTTTGGAAAGTGAGAAGAATCGGAGAACAACTGTGAGTCTAGTTAGGGATGGATGACGTCGAGACTCTCACAAAAGGTCGGAAAGTTTACAACAATAGAGCTAAAAGTGGCTTATTTTGGGGAAATTTAGAAACAGGTTGGCATTCTTCCAGGATGAAAGTTCAGAATGTGAACAGAAATGCACATCAGTCCCGAAGATGTCAATTCGTGTCAGCACTCAATGATCCGAGGCGTAACCAGACTCTTAGAAGACCAGGAAGATTCAGACAAAAATATTTACTTTCGAAGGACGTCTTCGGGACGTAGACAGGGCTTGAATGGATGCATTTGATTGTGGGAGTATCGGAAAGTGAATAGGTCAAGAGAGCGAATGGAGAAAACAGTGATTGGAACTATTTGTACTGGGAAAAGGTGTGGAATCGAGCAATATGCGAGCTCTTGGAAGCCGTTCGAGCATAACACAACCGTGAATAGAGCCTATCAAATACTGTCCATTTCCATGAATACGTTCTGACTGATTTCAGCTAAAGTCGTTACGTAATCCAGGTGGCGCGTGGGACTAGACGAGTGAGATATTTGTGAAACTTACAAGGATTAGTTGTGGTTTTTGATGTGGGGATGAATGAGACAAAAGTTCGAGTTGGCAGAAGGGAGTTGATCAAGAAGTTGGTGTTTTCAGGGCGAGAGAGAAGTAATCGGTTTGGATCAAAAATGACAGATATTTGGTGAACTGGGTTAAAACAAAATGAAGGGAATGGTTGTACTGGAACTGAAAAACCGTCAGAAGGAATGCAGAACTTGAGAAAATGATCTCAAGATCAGCACTTTCTAGAAAAACACAGTCTGTGAGAACGAATCAGAGATTCAAAATTCCAAAAATATACTTGATTCCCACAACCTTTGGAACATCCAAATCGCCCGAAATGGAAGATCAGAAATCGTTGGCTAATCCGAAGATTATACTCCCACTACGAGTCATGTCATAATGTCTTTTGGCTTCGTTTCCAAATCGGAGCACTTTGAGTTCAAATCGAAACGTCGTCCGCAGAAAAAAGAAGACGGAGGAGGCGTCAAAGGTCCCCTGGATGTTCAACGGAGCAGAAGAGAAACGGAAATCGGATTGGAGATGGAAGCGGCGGGAAGAAGGCCCTTGCAGATGAGAGTGATCTGCGCGTGATTGCTTATCTTGTGTTCTTTGCAATTCTCGAATGTTGCACAGCAATTCGATTTCTTGATTCTGCTTGTTTCAAAGTGCCAAAAACGGAAAAGTGGGGCGAAAAAAGAAGAAGTGGTCGGGTAGAAGGGACAAAGGCAAAAGCGACAAGAAACAATGGACACGCGATTTTCGGAACAAAAATGAAGTTCGCAAAGTGTGGAGAAAAGGGTTCTGGGTTTTCAAAGAATGCGGAAGGACCAACGAACGAAACTCAAAAGGGGCGGGGCTTCGGGCGAGCAGTTGTGGTTTGTGATGTACCGGAAGTCGAGATGAACAGTAACTTCCTTGTAGTTCTCTTTTCAGCCCAACTTCCTAAATACGATTCCTCTCTTTTTGTGTTTTCACAATCAGAACTTTTCGAACTTGGTTCTCAGACTGCGGAGTGATCAGAAAACAAAGAGTCTATGAGAGGAAGTTATTCTTCAACTGTTCTCTTATTATCTGATCTACATACGGAAACTCCAAATCCAATTGACCAAGATACCTTTCAGACAGCCCCCAAAAGGACACTTGTGTCCCACTTCCAGAACAATTCAATCTCTTCCCGAAACCCGTCAGTCTCTTTTCGAAAAATCGGAAAAACAGAAAGGGGAACATTGTGTTTGGATACACTTTGCCGAGGATGAGTTCGTCTTTTCGAAAAAAGAAAGACCTGGTGGATTATTTTAATGAAGAGAAGATGGAGAGGCACGTGAAATGAGATGGAACGTCATCTGGAGGAAAACAATTGGAACAGGAATACCCGGACCAACATGGCAATTTCGTTGAAAATAGGAACACTTTTTCAAAAATGAGGGAATAGATGGGAAGGGGAACTAGCCAGCATCCTTTCGCTGGTCAAGAACCGGAGGGGCGCACTTGCTGAATAAATAAAAATAAGCGGAAAGAAGAAGGGAATCATTGGAAATGGTAACAATTCGCACCGAATCCAGTTGTTATTCTGTTTTTGCCGGGCAGAGAACGCTATAATAGGTCAATAGGTTCCCTCGTAAATCTGATAAAAGAGAGCCGGAAAATAAGGAGAATGATTCTTCGGAACGGAACGAAACGATCTGTGAAAACAGAATGGAACGGGGAAATGGAGTGTCTGGAGAATCTGAGTGGCTGAAATCAAGATTCGAGTCACGGAAATGGAACCGAAGAATAAGGAACGGGCAGGGGGGGCAACGATTGCAAAGAACTGTGAGAGATCACATTTGGATTGAACAGTTCCCTCTTCAGCTATTTTTGGTGGATCGTGCCCTTTCGTGGACTTTGCATCCTTCTCCTTTTCTCACCTTCTTCCTTTCCACATTCGAAAACAGAAAATAACAGAAATATTTTCCTGTTCTTTCGCCGACTAACCAATTTTTCATTTTTATTTACGGCCCCGAATATTCAATTGCATCGAGTTGGAATCGTTGATGACTCTGCTCACTTTTTGTTTTGTCACTTCTAGCAGATCACCGTGCTCTTGGAAGGAAATTGAATAGACGAGTGAGCCGATTTGCAAAGAAAACGGAACTGATCGGGAGGAGATAACAATTGGGAGAGTAACACGTCACTCGGAAGTGGTGAATGGTCAGTGAAAGAGTTGGCAAAGGTGGAAAAGAGTTCAGTGAATGGTGAAACTGACAATAGAAGAGGAACTAGACGAGGATAACTGGATTTGAGGGTCAAGGAATCAGAAAGAAGGTCCGAAGGGGACTCCCTGGATGTTCATCATTGGCGATTGAGAAGAGGAGACGTGTCAGTTTCAGATGCCGAGACTTGATTCAAACAGGAAAACATGGTGCAAGAGCCAACAACAAGACTTATTTCTTCTGGAATCTGGCATGAGGATTACGGTAGTATTGTGCAGATTAGACCGTTCCTAGAAAAACATGTGAAAAAAAACAGTTTATTTGGTTCCGTTTCGATAAAAAACGACTGAAACGGCTGGTCCTGCAAAATTCGAAATTCTCGAAAATCGGATTATCTGACGAATGATGTGACAAATGAGAAAAAATGAGAAAATTGAAAAAAACCATCCGAAAATAGAGCTGGTTCCTGGGACCCTCGGATCCGGAAATGAACAAGGGTTCAAAAGATTCCAAAATTAGACCTCCCTCAATGAATAAGTCAGCCGCATAAAATCCTGTGTAGTCTGGCTCTATTGAAAACGTCTTCTGCGCCAGGAATAGAATACTCGAAACGACTCGGAAACCCAAAACGCAAAAAGGCGCCCTTCGAGAAAAAACAGCTTCCTTGTGTTTTTGTCAGATTGAATTTCGTGTTCAGGCGGTCTTTCCGAAACAGGGAAGAAAATGAGGCGAGCACCGGAGGAAACGGGACGGAATAATTCGGAGCCGTCCGGGAAAACAACGGGTTCTTCAGGGCGAGCACTGGTTTTCTGGGCATCACTGTCTGGAATGGATGATTAGATGATATTGGGTTGATACCTTTTCTTCAGTGACTATTCGCGGAAAAAGAGAAATGGAGATGAATGCAGATAAAGCCCGCCCGAGTGGAATAATGATCTGCGTTTAGTTTTTTGTCCCTCACAAGCCATAAACATCGTGTTCAGACATAACAAATTGGAACAGTGCACTGCCCGGTTGGAGTGTTCGAGCGGAAAAGTTCTCTGGACAAAAGCGTTCTTTGAGGCGCAGGGTTCTCTGATAGAAAATATAACTCTGAACAGAAACTCAGTGGACTTGTCCTATTCAAATACAGTAGGTCGGTGTGTGCTTGACCTCATAGACGTGACGCTTTCCAATCGAAACGTGACATTCAAACAGTGTTCTTTTCCAAAGTGCTCGTCATTTCCATGAGATGAGCACTGGACAATGTTCCTCTCCGACAGTTGAAAAGGTACCTTTCGCAGCTCCACTCAACTCCCAAACTCCGCTTGCAGAAGCCAGAACCAGAAGCCTCGGCTCAAGAGCTCTATCCGACCTCCAACGACTTCACGATCATCCGGATTCTAGTGCTCACCGTCCTCGTGATTCTGTCCCTCGCCGTGTTCTATGGAGACGACTCACTAATCATCTACAAGAAAACTGCATATCACTTGTTCAAAATACTGTCTCTTTTTAAATAAAAGTTGCATTTCCCATAGTCTTGTTAGCTTCCAAAACAGAGTGTTCCTGCAATTTTGTGATGAGTTCCTCCGATTTCCGTCGAAATGGGGTCAATAGAAAGACCAAGAAGAGACTGGACTACGAATATTCCGAGAAAACGATCCGATCGAATTCGAAGAAATTCGTGCTTGTGCGAAGAAGATTTCAGGGATTGATAAAAGCAGAGTGACGTACTGACGGAGAACAGAACGGTTCGGGACCTGAACTTTGCCAACTTCGGAAGAGATGTTCGCAAGGAGTTGTCAGAAAAAGGAGACTGACATAGACTAGTTTTATGTCAACGCATTACCATAAAGTAGTACAATCAAAACTTCCTAGTTATTTGAAACGGTTCGAATTTCTGAGATCATCAAATACAGCTTGGCAATAAGTCTGTATCCTCCGAACTCTTTGTGTCAAACGTTCCGACGTTTGGGATTGGAATCCCCTGAACCAGATAAATAACTTTCTGTTCCCGCATTTCATTCCACTTTGGTGTCTTAGATTTCAATCGTAAAGGCGTGGCCAGCGGGTTGCAGGATGTCTCCTAGCCGGTCACAGAGATCATTCACACCTTCTGGGGCTTCAGAAGAAGCTCGTCTGTTCCTATTTCTTTGATGTTAGTTACTGATTGTATTTACTTGATTACCTGATGATGGTTTTTCTTAATTGATAAGGTAAGATTCAGTTATTTGTCTCTCAAAAGCATTCGCCAGTTTTCCAGACACTATCGAACCATTGCTGAAAAGCTGAAAAACAAGTTCTGTCGAGAAATCAAGTACATCTACTATCAACGCAATATGAATTAATAAAGTGTTTCCTTCATCCTTTTTCATTTTCCGACCAAACAACGTTGCATGTTTGTCTTCAGAAACTTACAGCGTATCTAGCGTATCACATACTGCTCATTATCCCCCAAACAGAATCTCTATGGCCTCGGCCACGTGTGTCCCTCACACGAGCTATCTGGCTACTCCTGAATTCATGGCTACTGCCCTTCACACCATCACCGCTGTTGATATTCCGATCGTAGCCTATGGGGGATACTGTATTCTGTTGAAAACTCCGAAAGAAATGTCTTCGGTCAAGGGACTTATGCTTCTTCTGCATGTTCTCACGGCTCTTTCGGACCTGTTCATCAGTTTTGTCACTATCCCGTTGGCGTTATTCCCTGCTGCGGCTGGTTACGGTCTCGGCTTTTTCGACGCTCCCGGTTTGGAATTCTATATCATGGTAACATTTGTCAATTGTGAGTTGGCTAGCCAGTAATCTCTGAATAGTTGATATTTCCAGTTGTGGCAGCTACAGTTGTGGCCGTTTACGAGAACCGTTATTTTGTTCTTTTCGGCTGGAACACCTGGTGGAAACATGCCCGCAAGCCCTTCCTCTCCGTCGTTTTCCTACTCGCTCCTCTCTTCTTCTTACCCCCTTACATTGATATTCCGGATCAAGAACTCGGAAGACATCAGGTCTCTCTGATCCTTCCGTGCCTCCCTCAGTTCACATTCAACGATCGGAAGATGTATGTACTGTCACTGGACTACGTGCTCCCATCTGTATGCATGGCTGCCGTAACACTCTTCTACGCTAGTATTCTCATTGTATTCTTCTTCATTATTTTCTCAAAAATACTGATGAAAAAGGAAATGACGGTGTCCGCTAGAACTCAAAAGATGCAAAGGAAGTTTGCTGTTGCATTCGCAATTCAGGTAAACAAGGGGACCAGAGTCCACTGAAATCATTCATTTAGTCTGTATTTTTGTTCCTGTCTCTTCTGACCCCAATCGTCGTCATTCTGATCAGCATCGTCGTGTATTATCATAATCAGGCAATCAACAACTTGATGCTCATTGTTTTCTCTTTTCATGGATTCGGATCGACCGTCGTCATGATGGTCGTGTACAAACCATACAGAGATTTCACAATATCTCTGTTACATTGCAGCAAAGAAGAGTCGAAAGAAACGAGAGTCACTTCCATTGTTCTGTAGCTTATTATCTTCATTGTGACATTTCCAGAGATATTTACGTTGTTGGCATCTGAATAAAGATTATATTTTTGTTCAGGTAATATAATCATCCGAGTTGTTTCCGAAACCCTCCTCGGAGTCAAAGGGAAGTTGTTCCTAGACAAAGCACAGAAAGACAACAGAAAAAGTTCCACTTATAAGGTTGAAGCTAACTCGAGAACATTTCAGAGTTGAACGTTATGATTATAAGAACTTCAACCACCAATTTGACTTCTAAATTCTGATTCGACTGTCTAGACTAACCAAATCTTCTCTTCAAATCCGAATAAAACCCCTCCCAAATGTTTCTCAAAACGTTTTTAGTTTACTCCTAGACGAATTCTTGCTCTCCTAAACAATATAATTATGGTCAGAAGAAAGAATCAGACGTGATTCGCTTTACTTGAAAACTTCCTAGTTCTGTTGGTTTTTCGTTTCACATGCCTCGAACTACAACTACTATCGATCCATTTTTCTATTATCCTTTCGACTTTGATCCATTTGATTATGATCCAGACAACTATGATCTGGATAATTATGATCTGGATAACTATGACCCAGATAACTATGACCTGAGTGATTATTACGATTATTACTTTGATAAAGAGATCGAGGACATTTACAATAGTGATTACTCTGCTCCCATTGATACCGATTGGGAAAGTCTTGCGACAGTGAGGAACGCCGTAACGACGTTCAAATACGTAGCTGCCATCATTGGAATCGTGGTGAACGTCTTGCATTTCTTCATTCTGACCCGCAGAGGACTCAGAAATAACTTTGTATTCATCATCATGATAGGCATCTGCATCTGTGATATTCTCATATTTGTTCACTCAGCCCGAATTTTCCTTTTGGAAGAGAAGTTCGAGTACTCGTTAGGTGATTGCATCGGAGGAAAACCATACCGTTTCATGCTGATAAGCCTGATAACAATAACGCTGGAAAGCATCGGCCGGAAGTGTTCAGTCCTTCTCGCATTGATCATGGCCACTTTCCGCACTTGTTCCATCATGTTCCCGATGAGCGACTCTCTCCAGGATCTTTCGACTGTTCGTTCAGGAATCTTGATCATTGTCTTCATTTCCACATTGAGTACTGTTTGGGAATCTGCAAGATTCATGCAGCTTGAAATTGTTCCACTTACAAAGTGAGTTATCATCTCATACGCTGATTTTTCTTTTTTCTAGTTGCAAGCCGGTCCCTGCAGACTACATATACATTCTCGAAGGAACTGGAACATTCTCGCGATTCTTTTCTTTCGATGGCTACTTCATGATGGTCACCGCACTCTTTTATGTTATTGCGATGATTTCATTGATAGTGGCGTTAAGAAAAACCCGCAAGAAACACATTCATTCGAAATCTGAAAAGTAACGGTTCCTTTTCAGTTTCAGCAGCTCATAGCTGCAAGTTTCAGATCCGACGGCACCACCCAATTCATAATCATGATGTCACTCTCTTTTTTCTTATCTGGTTTCTGCTATGGAATCACCGTTATTCCCTATGATTATTTTTCTGTGAATTACAACTACATGACGTATGCAGTATACCGAGGGATCTGTTAAACTCATAAATTCATATTATAGAGTGCTATTCAGTTTTGTAATGGAAATCCCAGAAGCCATGTTGATTCTCAATTCACTAGCGCACTGTTTCATATGTGTTTTCATGTCGAGTCAGTACAGAACAGTTTTGAGAAAAGTGTTCCGGAGAAAAAACAAGATTAGGGTAAATCAAAGACAAAACGTTTTGATTGTTTGTTGTGAACTTGCAGGTACACGTCGTGGAACCTGCAACAATTGTTGGAAGGAGTACTTCAATGGCTTCCCGAAATCGTTCAGATATTATCAAACATGAATGAACTCTTTTCTGTGTCTGTTGTTTTTCAATGAACATGTATAACATTCTGATAGAAAGTCAGTCAGCATGAAATAATTACGCACACTGCTCCTCTCATTTCTCTCATTTGCCTTTCAAACATTTCGCCTGCTCACTGGTCTCCACATGGCCGACTGTCCAGCCGTTTCCTACTTTGATACTCCCGAATTCGTTATCAACACACTTCATTGTCTTGCTCTGGTAGACATTCCAATTCTGATATATGGCGGGTACTGTGTTATGTTCAAAACTCCCAAACATATGAAACCAGTCAAACGGCTGATGGTCACGTTGCATTTCACAATCTTCCTCTCCGACGTCTGCTGGTGCATCGTCGGAGTGCCCTACATTTTGTACCCGGCAATGGCTGGTTACGGTCTCGGACTCATTGACTCCCCGGGGTTAATGTTTTATTGCGGAGTTACAATTATTGGCAGTCAGTCCTTCCCAGTTGTTTCATCATTGACGTAGTACTTTTCAGCCTACTCATCAATGATTGTGACCGTTTACGAAAACCGCTACTTTACACTTTTTGGATATAGAACTTGGTGGAGAAAAGCACGGAAACCGGTTCTTCTGGTGATATATACCTTTGTTCCCTTGTTTTTCCTGCCTCCCTACTTCGATATTCCTGACCAAGAGTTCGGAAAGCAGCAAGTTTTGCAGTCTCTTCCATGTCTCACTCCGTTCACCTACAGTAACCGCGAGATGTATGTCATGGCCCTGGACTACAAACTGCCGTGCATCGGAATCGCAATCATGGCGTGTTCTCTTGGCACCTGTGCAGCCACGTTTTTCATTCTCATAACATGGCACTTATTCAATAATGAAGCTGTGGCTCGGCAGCAGAGAGTCGCTTTGTCAACGCGGACCCAGAGATCCCAGAAGTCATTCTTCCTTGCATTCACAATCCAGGTACTCTAATGATCTGAACTCTTTAAACAAATTGATCCGATGCAGTCTGCGTACGGCGTCATTTCTCTGCTCACTCCAGTGGGAATAATACTGGTCACAGTGTTCATTTGGTATCACAACCAGGCCCTCAACAACATAGTCTTCATTGTCCTTTCTCTTCATGGAATCATCTCCACAATCGTTATGATACTGGTTCACAAACCCTACAGAGACTTCACATTCCGGATGTTTCACAGTGAACCGTCATCCGAACCTCATACATCAGCTTTTCAGCTAAAAATAAGTATTGTAAACTAGAACCAGTGACGTGTTTGCCATTTGAACCTGTGTGACGTATTGACCACAAGCATTACCTCATAACATCAAAGTGTCAACGAGCCAATTTCATTAACAAAGTATCTCCGAAATAACCGTGTTGTCGTGTCTTCTCGACCACTGAGCTGCTTATTCCGAAGGCACGTAGCTCAGGCCAAAAGTGTCGGATTAGGTCCCGAAGCGTCAGCTGAATGGCGGATCATCCGGATGTTGGCAGGCTTTGGCGGTCAGGTAAGTTGCGCTTCTCCTCCCAGAAGTCGTCAGATATCACACTCACAAACTCTCAAAGGCTCCGACATGCTGCAGTTTCTGATATTATCTGCTGCAATTGCTCCGCCGGTATTCGTTTTTGCGATTCTCGCAGCCGCATGGAAGATCAGACACTCTCAACGGTGAGTACCGCCTTCACAGTTTTTATCAATAATCAATATATTTTTTTCAGATATGAAAACAAATTCCAAGATTCTCAAAACTCGGAGAAGACTGCTCCGCAAAACAAGAAATATCTGACTGTTCCTGCCGTTTGCCCGTTCAAAATGGAACACAAACTGATCAAGAAACAGAAGAGTTTCGATCATTTCATCTCACTCGTCTTCTTCTTCCGAACTCTTTTTCACATGACCCATCTTCCCAAAATCGTAATTGATGGACCCGAAACATTTGTGGTTTGAACAGCTATTTGTGTAAGAACAGATGTGAATTTTTCGTGTTGAATAAATGTGCATTTACAATCAGATTCTTGAGTTTTGAACGAGACCAGCTCAAAGAAGTTATTCAGAATACGCTAATTGGTGCTAACAGTCGTTCTGACATTCTGGCAAGCTTAGAGATAAGACATCAACATTGACATCACCATCGACGTGAATCCCTTGTTATTATGCTGGGCATGATGATTCAGAACGCCGAGATCACGAGTTCAAAAGTTCTCGTATGAATTCGAAGTGTTATCAAGCCTTCATTGCTATCAATGGACAAGTTTATAACATCAATTTTGTCAAATTCATAACGCAATTGTTGAGACATGATTACTACAATTCTTGTTCCGCCGAAACGCCATCTTGAACTTGGAACATGTGAAATCTCGGTACGGTTTGTGCACCAGAACCATGACGATTGTTGATCCGATTCCATGCAATGAAAGAATGATGTAGACCAGATTGTTGAGTGTTTGATTGTGATAAAGTGTTATCACTGATATGACGACTAGGAAGACCGGGCCCATGATGATGAGAAGCAGGAATGCACTCTGAAGAAGGAACTACTTTAAAGGAACAGGTACAGCAAAGATTTACTTGAATCGAGAACGCGATCGCAAACTTTTTTTGCATGCTGTGAGTTCTCAATGAGTTTGTGAACTTCTTGTCGTATAAAATATTCCAAAAAATGAGGATTGAAAATGTGGTCCACGAGGGACCAAACACTATTGCAGCGACGGCAATGCAAATGGAAGGAGCGATGAGGTCGAGGGAAAGGACGTACATCGGTTTGTCGGCGATGGTAGTAAAAGGAATACAGGAAAGGGAGTTGAATACTTCTTGCCTTGCGTGTTCTTGATCAGGAATATAAAAATAAGTTGGGATGAAGAAAGTGGGTGCGAAGAGGAACATGAAGACGAGAAACGGCTTCCTGACACGACTCCACCACGTTTTCTGACCGAACAACCTGTGGTAGCGGTTCTCGTAAATCGAGACAACTGATGCAGATAGGGCTTAAACGTGAGCGTCACAACTGAAAATTAAGCGTTTGCTCACCTCCTAATAAGATAACAGAAGAGAAGAAGACGAATCCGGGGAGCTGAACAACTCCGAGACCCCATCCAGCCATTGCGGGGAACATAATGTATGGCACCCCGAAGAAACTGATCGCAAGGTCGAACATGGCAGTCCAGAAGTGCATGTTGAGCATGAGCCATTTTACAGAACTCATGTTGTTCGGAGTTTTGAACAGAATACAGTAACCGCCGAAAGCGAGGACAGGGACTTCCAACCATATCAAAACGTTGAGAGCGTCAGCGATAAAATCCGGGGACTCGAAGTAGGTGGTATGGGGAACACATGTCATGCCGTGGTGAAAAGTGACTCAAAAATGAAGAAAACACACGAATATTCGCCTCATTTTGTTATGCTCGGGTTTCTAGTTTGTGATATTCTTGACGTGTCGAAGGTGAAGCGGAAGCGAGTTGCAGTCAAGCAATGTGATCGAACATCACAAGAATACACAAAAGTTTCGGAGCAATCCAAGCGGCGGTAATGCTGACTACTGTGCTTGATATCCTTTTGATCTATGGCATATGCAAGTGGTCATAGACTAACGATGAACCGATTATCGGACTGAACCGAATACTGGACTCTGACAGTGTTCAATTCACAATGCTCTTTGGTTTCAGTTCTGAACATTTCCAGGTTGACTCTTTATTTTCTCTTTGCGGAGCCTACATAAGCCTCAAAATGTCTTCGTCAGTTCGTTCCCGAACACAGTCGTGTCACACTGAACCGATCACACTTTTTGATCGCTGACCTCGTTTTGTTTCTCATCAGATCATACTTTGTCATTTCAAACCGAAACACTTAATCCGATGTTTGAAATCGCACCTGTTTTCGGTCGTCGCAAAACAATTAGAGATGTTGCTATAAAACGGGAGTTTCGGAGGACGGACGGGTCGAAGTCATGCGGTTGTTGGTTTGTCTCGTGGTGTCCCTCCTCGGCTCCAGCTATGCCGACAATCGGGTCGACACTTGCGATATGATCGTCAACAAGTTGGGCTTGACGTTCTACACTTCAGCAGAGCTTCAGAAAGTAAGTCAGGGTTACGGTAGAAAGAGATTCGAGACAATTTCAGATTGCGAAATGCTGCGAGCCCCAGATGTACAAGACGCCGAATAACAGCACGGCCATCGGACAGACTGTGAAGACGTGTGTGCTGAACAACTCTGGAAACAAGGCGCTTCAGGCTCTTTCCCTTTACAATAATGGTGGGTTGGACACTTTCCAGATCTTTTCAACAACCACTTCTTATAGCTAACAACTGCCTGAACCCGGAGTCACTGGACACTGTTTGTATGAAGCTCTTGACTCCAATCCAGAAATTGGGTCAAGGTCTTATTAACAAGATGAAATCAACTCTGGCAGACTGCAAGAAAACAAACACGCAAGCGGCCGCGACGAAGCAGGAGACTTGCATCCAGAAGGTGTACGGAATTGTAAAGGCAGGCGTTACACTGACCTACGTGAACGATATCTGCACGAAGCTGGTGAAGCAGAACGTCACGAAGCAGCAATGGGGATGCGGACAGAAGTACATCCCGAGTGTGGTCACCTTCAGCAAGTATGCCTGCTCTCAAATCGTGAAGAGTTAAGAATCTTTATGATAGTTGGTGGTCCTTCTCATAAATCAAGTTATCAGATGTTGATTAATAAATAAGAGTTACTGTATAAACAAGAATAGAGTGTCTACGTATGGCTGCCTTGAGTGACCGCTTCGTTTGTAGATTGTCGGATGAGTGAAGTCGTGGAAGCGGGCACTTCTCGGAGAAGTTTGACGGTACGAGTGAAGAGTTCTGAACAGTGAGACAATTAGATATGCTTATACTCGAATAGCTTACCGACGATAGCTTTTCTATAACTTCGAATAATCAGAAGAGTTGGAAGAGGGTCAATGGCCGGGTATACGGCCACTGAAACACTGATAAAAGCACTGGAATTGCCGAGATCAATCTGGAGAAGCGGGCAGACGAAGACGATGGAACATGGAATGTAGAGGAGGAAAAGAGGAATGGCCGCCTGGATGACCAGGGCTTGGAACAGCTGTCTCTGCAGACTTTTCGAGAAGTTCGCATCTGCGACTTTCAGAACTTTTCCGATTTTGAGATAGCAACTGATTCCGAAATAAATAACTGTGAACGTGGAGGAACCCTTCAAATAGGATGATGAGATAGACATTGACTACAGTAACCCACAATGACAAACCAGAGCACGGCCATTCCACCGACAGCTCTCCAATTCATCTCGTGAACTCCTAACTTGTCTTGTGGGTAGTAGTAAGATCCAGTGTAAACGATGTCTTCCACTGGCAGCTCGAACAGATCCCAGATGTCTTTCCTGAAAAATAATGGTTCATTGAAATCAAACGCTCGATGTTCACCTTATGTACTCCGTGAAAGCTTTATCCTCTTCGAAAATGAAATGCATTGTGAGTCCCCACACAATTCCATAGATCACCGGGACACAACACCAACACACCATCTTCCAGCCATCAAAGTATTTGTGATATGTTCTGGAAAAGAGACTGGGAATTGGAAAAGTTGAGCAAACTTACTTGTCTAAAGACCCGTATCGGTACATAAAGTGAATGGCGAAAATCGAGACGGAGCATCCGTAGAATCCACATATCAGACCTGAAGAACTGATGGGATTTCGAACAAATGAGTCACTTACTATTTAGGATTTTGTTGACTTCCCGACTGAACATTGAGTTCTTCACATCAACAATCACAATTACACGGGAGGAATACGAATGGACATACTGAAATAGATTACTGGTTCTGAAGAAATTACAGCCTTCTGAAAGTCACCGGTTTCGTCAGAATCCCGAGAATCGTATAGAGGATTTCGAAAACACAAATGTAGATCATCAGGTATCTATAGTTGCCAATCTTCTTCGGTGATTTCCTGATTATCAGATATATCAGGAAGATATTCAGGACAAGGGATATGAAGGTGCACGTCTCCTGCAGACTTCTGCAGAACGAGGAGAAAGGACTCTTGAGCATGTTGGATGACGACTTCAGACTTCCTTTGCTTATGACTGTATGCTTCTTATTTCCAAATTTGCGTCATGTCTGCTTCATTAATTAACAACAAGAGTTTCACAGTTCAATGTCAAAGAGACGGTGTGTTTGTGACAAAAAGAAGAAATGCTCGAAATGTGTGAGTAATCGGGGGGGAAACAAGACAGGTGGTAGTGTAGAATTAAACGGATGTTAGACTGAGGTGTAGTATTCCGTGAGTACTCGACGAGCTTCCCGTTGCTTTGGACTTTCGGACGCAGGTGCAACAGAGCAGGTCTGCAATTATAGCCGGATTTAGAAAGCTGTGGTTTAGGATCATGACGGGAGAACATTGTCATTAGAGACAAAGTGATGTTACGAATGATTAGTCCACAATTGGAATTGGAAATCACGCCACCTAGAAACATCACGGTTTCAGAATAATTGAATCCGGCTTCTAGTCTATTTCTGTTGCCGTATTCTAATTGCAGTTGAGTATTTCATCACTCGAGAAACGGCTGAGTCACTCCAGCTTACTCGGCTGATGTCTGCAGATTTAGAACAGTATTTACGCAGCTTTAGAACATCATTTACGCACATTTTGATAACGCGACGTT